>QTSX02005260.1:33120-84155 GCA_014839935.2 Entomophthora muscae | reverse complement strand
ATGATTACCTTGTTAATAAGCAATTGGTTGTCCCTGCTTTGTGGTCTTTGGTTGCCCAGCAGATTGACCAGCGTGTTGCAAAGCCAATGGCTACAATTAAGAAGTGTCATCCTGATTTGGCGTCTGGAAAAGGTCCCATTACCTCTAAGTCACAAACCTTAAATGATTAAGGATCAGGGTACTGAGTTAGCTGTGGGTTTAGGGCTGTGGTGCTTGAGTATTTCTCATATACCATGCACTTCTTCATTATCAATGATGTCTTGCTTTAGGTTAGGCCACCATACTATTTCCTTTAGTGCGAGGGTATAAGTTATTGTCTTTAGTGTGTTCCAATAAGTGGTAGTGTCTGAGGATGATATCAACCACATTGTGCAAGGGGAATTTAGGGGAATTTGTTTGTTTCATGATACAATATACCATATTGTTGGACACATGGAAGTGTTTCTCATTCCTTATTAGTGTATCATGAGTTGGTTAATGAGTTGAGGGATCTTTGCCTTTGGTCTTATACTCAGTGCTGTATAGGTTAGGCCAATCTGAATCCAGGTGGTCGGGTGATCTTCTCCTAGGTTGTTACAGCCTAGATGAAGCATCAGCTGTGACCAGCTCTGCCCCTTTTGTACTGAATGTCCAGGTTGAGATTTTCAAGTAAGGAACACTATTTTTCTGACTGAAATGTGGTTGTGTTCTGAGTCTTAAACTAGACAAAGGATTTATGGTCAATTAGTATGTGGACGTTTAAGTCTCTTTCTAGGCTAACATCACTCATTTCTTGCATGAGCAATATATTACTGAAATTTTTTATTGTGTATAGTTTATCACTGCTCAGTGTTAGTTAATTTTCTACTCTTGTAACATACTGACAGGAAGTCTTGCTGTTCTGTTTGGCAGATGTGCAGCACAGCACCAATTTTTATGGGAAAATCAAATGAAAGGGATAGTGCCCCTTGTAGAACCAGAAACCAGCAAAGAACTGCCACCAAACCCTTGAGAGAAATAGATGACTTAAATGCTGTCATTGACAAAAATGGGTCAAAGCTGGGGGGTTGCTCAAATAGCCCGGAAAAATCTGGATCTGCCGTATCTTCCCCCAAACACTTATACAAAGAAAATCACTTCTGTGCTATACACTATTTGGAGATGGCAGCGCTTAACCTGCTGATCACCAGAATTTTTGAATTATGATGACATTGACTCCAGAAATTCCAATAAGGCCCTCCCACTGCTGAAAATATTCTTGCTAAAACAATCAGATCTGCAAAATCCCCCTCCTTCATCCTAAACTCTCTTAAAACTTCCCCCATTTACCTCTAGAAAAAAATTTCTAGATAGCTTATTTACCCTCAAATAAAAAAAGATTTCTCAAAAATTGTTAGCTCATCTGAGGCTGTTTGCCCTGTTCTTATTGATTAGCTTTGGTTATGTTTAAAAATCATCATCAATTCCATGTCTGCACCCTGGCCTACCCTTCCTGTTGGGATGCCTTTAGAATCTTCTTCTAATTTTTACCCCTGTATGTCAGGGTCCAGGAAAACCCCTGGACAACCAACTGGCCTTCTTAGAGCTAAGTTACCCATGGCCTGAAACCCTCACAAATTGTCTCTCAGAGTGAGAAAACCCTCCTTTTGAGTAACAAATGGCCTGGGATTCAAGAGGCACAAAGCCTTGAATCCCTGGTTTCAATTCCAGTAACAATATTGGCCATCTTAACTATTTGGAAACAAGACGTGGGAGCACAATCATTCAATTGCGCAATTGGACACTCAATGCTTGCAGGATCTATGAATAGCAGTGGCACCTCAGCTTGCTGCAGCTCAAGTGAGTTTCCTGTTATACCAGCCAATGGGCATCCACCCTCCAGGCCCAAGTACAAAAATTTCAGCCAAAAATTGTAAGTTTAACTGAAATTGATGCCAAAAGTTCTCTGGTGGCATAAGAGGCACTCTAAAAATTACCAGTGGGTATAATTAGTGAGGAGGAGAAGCCCCTCCTCACTATTGACATCTTAAAAATAAACAACTTTATGCTCAGGATTCCTTATTTTCTTGCAAGATCTATTTACTTTTGCACCAATATAACTATTCTGTTTGCATTTATTTGTAACTCCACTACACTTTACAACCTCACTTATCTGCTCCTCCTGGCCACCAAGAGTGATCATTTTGCCCTCCATGTTAGAGATTCCTCCTACTCCCCCCTGCCAACTGTGCCTCCTGCCCAGGACTTAGTAAGTTGGGTTTTGTCTATATCACAGTATTGGGGCTGGCCAACCAGGCCGTGCCCCATACTGGGAGTTGGTGCTCCCTAGCTACTGCAGTCAACTATCTGGTCAGAATTGTACCTATGTCCTTGGCCTCCCAGGCCTGGCCTGCCTCCCCTGCAGGGAGTCCTGACGGACTCTGGTATGGGCCATGACACTGTAAATCATTTGCGCTCTGACAATTTTCACCTCCATCTTCTGTTACACTACCACTGGCCTCAAGATGTTGAAAATGTCCTCCTGATTGAGCTCCTGCTTATCAAGCAACTCACAATTTGTTCACTATACCCTTATCATATTTCCTTGAATCATGCAGCTTATCATTTCACTCTAACACTAATAGTGGTGCAGCTGTCATCTGACTCAACTCATAATTCCTGTTGTTATTTGGGGGATTGCAAGATTAGAGCTTCAATAAGTGATTGCTTTAGTAGCTGGAAATTATTCTTTCATCCAGGTGTTCAGATGAATTTATTTTTATAATTACTCTTGGTTAAGTTTTTGGTTGGTGCAGTTAGTTTTCTGCATTATTTGATATATTTTCTCAAGGAAGCTACCATTCCAGAAACATCTTACTTGTTTAATAAAAGTGGGGTGTTGTTTATGGCTTTAATTTTATCTGGGTCCGCTTTGATGCCACCATCAGATACAATGTGGCCCAAGACCAAGAGTTTGTTTTCCATAAATTGGCACTTGCTAGGCTTTTTGTAGAGCTTGTGTATTGTGTTCTGAGGCGCGGCACAGATACACAACAGGGAATCCTAACCTTAGGATTGGATTTGTACCAAGTCTTGGTTAGAATGGCAGGGAAGGCTATGTGATTACCTTGCAGCCCTGATTGAATAATATCTGCTAGGCGTGGCTAGAGAGGCGCCAAAGTACGTAAAGACATAAAGAAAAAAATGTGAATAGAACTTAATTTTTATTGGTAAAAGTGAAATGAAATATATACTGTGTAGCTTTACCATAAAACAGTACATGGACAGTAGGATCACTCACCACAATCATGAGTGGGGGCAAGTGAGTTGTGCAGAATCAAGAAACTGAACAATTGAATTTCCCAATTTTGAGCCAGACTCATTTCAAAGGGCAAAAGCAAATGAGATAGATTTGCCCTCAAATAACCCATCAAAGGCAAAATTGGAACACAGTGAATGGCAGCATTCACAACATTGCCCCCCTCTATATTGGCCTTAGGGGGGTAGTACTTGCAGAGGAACTTTTCATGCACTTGGGCAAATGGGCAATCACTAGAGAGGAGTTTCACAGTGAACTCTGACCCTTTCTTGAAGGTCACTTATAAAGGTCTAACCCATAATGTATCTAGCTTGTGAGTGCATCCTCCTACTCTATGCTGATAGTAGAGAACGTGGTCTCCAATGTCAAAATCAGGCAAGGGAGAGCGTCCAGCATTTTCAGGAGAGAGCTCAATCATCTTGGTCTTTTATGCAGAAGTGTAATCAGTAGCCTGTATATCAATGATATGGTTGACTAAATCTTTGATATGGTCATCTAGGTTCATAGCCTTATCAGAGGAGAGGAGGGGAGCCCCCAAGAGCAACAGAGTGGTGGCTTCACAACCATACAACATAGCAAAAGGGGAATACCTAGTGACACAATGTTTGCTAAGGCAATAGGCAAAGAGAGCAGCGGATAATTATAGATCCCAGTTGGTAGCGTCATAATAAGTGATTTTCCTTGTGATAGAGACCAGAGTCAAGTTTGAACGCTCAACTGCCCCATTGGTAGAAGGATTATAGGGCAAAGAAAGACTGGTGAGACCCCAAGGCTTCAACAACAGAGGTGACCAACTTGGCATTGAAGTTAGTCCCATTGTCAAATAGCAACACCTGAGGGCAGCTGTGGCAGAAGAATATGTCTTTCAACATAAAGCCAGCAGTTGTCTTGGCAGAGAAGTCCTTATTAGGTTGAGCTTCCACTCACTTACTAAAATGATCAACAGCAATTAGGATAAAACAGCAACTAGAGCAGGAGCAAGGGAGAGGCCCTACAGCGTCAATGCTGACAGTGTGAAGTGTGTGTTGAAGGGGGACTAGCTTGAACTTGTGGGCAGCAGCTCAATGTTGTTGGAGCTGATAATCATGGCAACTAGCAATGACATCTGGAATCAGCAGGCAAAGACTTTCCCAGAAGTAGTTCTTCCGGAGCCAGGAATGGGTCTTGATAACACCTCCATGTTCTGTCTCCTTATGAGCTTGAAGCACCCCCAAAAGGCAAAGACTAGGCCGTACATAAGGCAAGTGGGGGTCTTGCACTTCTTGAAAAGCTGATTGTCACAAATGAGCGTGCCTTTGGATAATCTAGAAAGGGCGACTTGAACTTCTTCTGTCTTTTTCTCCCAGGAGGAAGGATACCCAATCAGTTCATACAGTTGATCAGCCTCAGCAGGGTGTAGAGCAAGGATAGGCATTCTAGATAATCCATCAGTATTCTGATGTTGAATCCCAGGACGGTGTAGTACTGTGAAGTCATAACCTTGCAGGCAGAGAGCCCATCTAGCCAGTTCTCCTTCCGGTTTCTTAAGTTGTTGTAACCACTTAAGCAAAGCGTGATCAGTGACAACTGTAAAGTGGGTACCATATACATAGTGAAAAAAACTGCTTGATAGCATGCAGCACAGCAAGGCACTCTTTCTCTGTGACGCTGTAATTCTTCTCATGCTTTTTCAGGACACAAGAAGTATAAGCTACAGGGTGATCCATACCTTCCTTATCTAGTTGAGCCAAGATGGCTCCAATTTCCAGGTCACTAGCATCAGTTTAAAGGATAAATTCCTATTGTAGTCAAGATACACTAGGATGGGAGCCTCTTTTGAGTTTTTTGTTTAAGAGTCTCAAAGGCCTGTTGCTGACTAATAGTCCATTCAAAAGGGACATTACATAACAGTTGGACCAAAGGTTTGCTGGTGTTGGCAAAGTCAGGGATGAATTGTCTGTAGTAACCCATCATGCCCAAAAAGACTTGAACTTCTTGCAGGTTGGTGAGCAGAAGCATTTTTTCAGTGGCCTCAACTTTCTTTGGTCATTGGGCAAATCCTGGTCTGGGTTACCTCATGGCCCAAAATTCAAGGTGTTCCTTGAAGAAAGCACACTTAAATGGTTTCAACTTAAGGCCAGCCTCTCAAATATTTATGAACACTTCCTTGAGGTGAGTCATGTGATTTTTAAAGGTAGCACTGAGGCAGTTATATCATCTAAGTACACTAGGACACATAAAAGCTTCAAGTCATAGAGGATGGAGTGCATGGCTTGTTGGAAAGTAGCCGGGGCATTGCAGAGCACTTGCAGCATATGTGTAGGCTCAAACACTCCTTCAAAAATGATGAGTGCAGCTTTTTATCTATCCTCAGGAGAGAGATCAACTTGACAGTATCCAGAAGCTAAATCCATAGTGTAGAAAAACTTGGAGCCACCAAGGCGGTGGAGAGCATCATCAATGCGTGGTAGGGGATAGGAATCATTTTTGGTTAAGAAGTTCAAGTGTTGATAATCCATCACAATACAATGACCTCCATACTTTTTCTTCATTATTAGCAGGGGGGAGGACCATGGACTTTGGAAAGAAGCTAATAGCCCAGCATCTAATAGTTGCTTGAGCTCTTTAGACACTTGAGCGTCTTATACGTGACTACAGCAATAAGGTTTAGCACAGAAGGGGAGCGTCACCAGTATCAATCTGGTGAATGACATCTTTGGCTAGACCATAATCAGTGCTATCTTTGACAAAGATATCTTAAAACTGATCTAGCAAATAAAGCACCTCCTTCTGTTGGACTGGAGATAGCTGCGGAAAATCTTGCGTAGTGAACAAGGATAGGACTTGGGGGCTTGTCTTCAGGTAAATTAAAATCCTGGAACGTACCAAAGGGATGCAGTGATAGGGCATCAGCAGCATTCAGCAACTTGCCATAGCCAACAACCTACCCTCTAGACACATTTATGGAGAGAGCAGTTAAGTTGGCAACCAGAAATTGAACAGGGTCTTTATAAAAGACATCCAAGATTCCTGGGCAGAGGTAGGGTTTATTGCGTCCTAGTGAGAGAGGAGATTATGACTCTAGGAACGTGCACTCTGGATAACTCATATGATATTTGGGAGTCTATGATAGCTTGAAATCCAGGGGGGAATGGTTAAAACAGAAGTGGCCAAGAGAGGAATCCCTTCAGATGCAGGGCAAGTCATAGGAGGACACTTCATGTTGGATGAGTGGGTACAATATTTTAGGGTTAAGACACCAGTGGGATATTATAAGGCACACATCTTGAGGCGTTTCCCAGGGAATTTAACAGTCTCTTCAAAGATCAGGGGGACTTTGTACCCTAAGATAAAGAGGTAGTCATCCTTTAAGTTGATGATCCCATTTATTCTCTAAGAAACTGAGTACCAACTAGGAAATTGTAACTCTCATTCTCTAAGACAACAGCAGGCACGGCCAAGAGTAGCTTGCCAAACTGCATGGGAAGAGAAGAATAAGTCCCTATAGTGTGAGTCATAAATAGCCCAGCTTTACCATACAACTGGTGGTAGTTAAGGGCAGGGCAAGTTTGAGCTTCTTGACAAGCTTCAAGGAGACAACATTAACAGGGGATCCAGTGTCCAAGACAGCCTTGATTTTCACCCTTTTGTATGGATGTCTCCACACAATTAGTAGTACAACAAAAGGGTGGGAGGATGGCTAAGATGTCATGGGCCTCTGATAGCTCTTTTTTTCATTTCTCAATCATGCATCTCAATCCTGGAAACTCCTTATAGACAGTCTGGAGAGGAAGCAAGACTGAAACATTCTTGAACACAGTGTCAGCAACCTCAGCAGCTTCCTTGGACGACTCTACAAGCACAGGGGACCTCTTAGCTTGAGTGAGATATGGACAAGAGACAACCTCCTTGGCTTCTGGCAGAGGCTTAGCAGTTGTTGTAGTTTTCCCAGAGCATAACTTATAAGGGACTGCAATAGTTTCAGGGGCAGCAAGAACTGAATACCCATAGGCGTCAGGATTGTCAACATCTGAATTGTCTGTGTCAGAGTTGTCAGAGATGTTGTGGAACAGTAGTAGGATGGGAGTAGCCTCAGTGTCAGCATGCTCAAAGCCAGCTATAGAGGGGGGATTGGAGGAGACTGGGAAGAATTGTCAACCAAGAGTGTCTCTGCCTCTAAGTTGACTGTTCTTTTCTCTCCTGCTCCTTGGGATCAGCTCCCTCAACCCAAGGATTGGTGCAGACTTGCAAGTAGTGACCTACCTGGCCACATTTATGGCAGCCTTGGAGTCTAGGAGGATTATGTGAATTCATGATGAGGATGTGAGGGCCGCAGGAAGACAAACCAGTGTTAGAGGTGGCACAATTCTCCCGCAAAATGGCTCCCAAATGAGTAAGGGACATATCCTGGAACAGCGTCTTTATGCTCTTCATAGAGGAAAGTATGGCTTTATGAGCCTTAAAGTGGAGACACAGAAGTTGATTAACCTTTAGGGCTTGAGCGCAAGCCATGTAAGCTTTGTGTACTGTCAATTGTCTGCTTGTTATCAATTGCTGTCCTTCCACATAGAATATGTCTGCAAATTCAGCTAGGGTATCCTTTGGTTTGAAAGCAATTTGCATGAAGGCATCCTTCTTCACCTCAAAACTAAGATTGCCACCAAGTTTATCAATCAGTAGTTGCTTCATATCCTCCCAAGACTTGATGGTGAGAAACTCAGGCACCACTACCTCCTGACAGGTAAGATGCAGTTAGGTTAGAATGTGTTCCTTCTTAACCTCATCAGAGGCTCTCCTCATGGCAGTTTCATAGATAGTTAGTAAAGCTGCAATGGTAGATGTTTTGGGGTCAAAGACTTGCTTAAAGTTAGGCTTGAATTGTGTTTTAGGAGTTGGGCCACCATTGTTTCTATCAAGTACATTTATGCGCGGGGAGAATTCTACTTCAGATTAAGAGGGGGCAGCCTGGCCCACAGCTGACAAACACTTTCTTCAAGAGTAGTCAAGGTCTCAGCAGTGAGGACATCTGTAGCTTATCTAAGGCAGTCTGTTGCTCGGTAACATCTAGGTGTTAGCCCTTTGTAGTTACTACCATGGAAAGCTCAGTCAATCATGAGGTAAGAGAAGGACCCACAGAGAGGCATGGGGCAAACCTTTCATTCACTGAGTGGATTAATTCACTCATCTATTGCACGCCTTTATCAAGTTCAGAGTGGTCCTGTTTCAAGTTTTCCACCTCATTGGCTAGAGTAATCAATAATCTAGCTCAGTGAATTTGGGGGGCTCCTGATAGGCCAGGGCAGCAGCCATCTTCATCAATAACCCCAGATGGACTAGCAGCAGTTGCCACCATTTTTTGTAAGGCAGCAACCTCTCGTTGTAACTCAGCTACTTGAGCCGTCAAAACAAGCACTTGGGGATCAGGCTGAGATAATTTAGTAGGGCAATCTTGACTGCAGGTAGATGCTTGCAGCTCTCAAATGGCATCCCATAGCCTCTGTTCCCAATCTACCAAATTGTCAGATGGGGGAAAGCGGAACATCTGGCTTGGGAGTAGACAATTCATTCACTTGATTCTGGAGCTTGGTAATAGTAGTGGCAGTAGCAACCTGTTCCTGATCAAATTTGTCACCAAGTTTGTGAATGACTTTAGCAGAGATATCTGCTAACTGTTGTAGTTGATCAAATGAGTAAGCACTAAACTCATTGAGCTGTTGCACCAGTTGTTTGAAATCAGTGAGATAGGCATTCAAGGTGGAATCTACTTGGGTTTGCCAGGGCTGTTCCAACTGGTTAAACTCATGTAGACACTCCCTGACATATTCAGGGATGCACTGGCAAATTTGTTCAATAGAATTAACCAAACAGGTCTGTGAGGTGATAGAGTTGCACTGATTGTCTGATACCAAGGAAAACAGGAAGTGAATCCACTGTTGGTAGGCAGCAAACTGGTCCCTGTGAATATTAACAGCTGCTTGTAGAGACAAAATCTCCTGAGGGTGGAGCCCTAACACAATTTGATGATGGGCTAAGGCAGGTTGTACAAAGGACAACAGTAGGTCTCTGTGAAACTAGCCGCTGAGAGAAGATGTTGTGGAAATTGCGGAGCCACAAACAATTTGTAGTATTCTGCTCAACTGAACTGTAGCTGGAGGCAAGAAATGGCTTCATCACAGGCTAACCCAAGAGCTACTGCAATGACTTGTTCCAAGTCAGGGATACCCAAAGGGTAAGCCACTAAGTGGGGACCATTCCCAAGGTTCAACACAATAGGGACAATAGATGGGCCTGTGATGTCTTCCTCAATAGAAGAACTGGTGATTTTAGGTGAACTTGGCTCTTGTATAGAAGGAGGCAAAGGACCTGAAAACGTGGTTGCAAAAGGGATAACCAAGGGGCTTACAGCCCCTGTAGTAAGAACCATTTTTGTTGTGTTCTGAGGTGCAACACAGATACACAACAGGGAATCCTAACCTTAGGATTGAATTTGTACTAAGTCTTGATTAGAATGGCAGGGAATGCTATGTGATTACTTTGTGGCCCTGATTGAATAATATCTGCTATATATGGCTAGAGAGGCACCAAAGTATGTGAAGACACACAAAAAATATGAATAGAACTTAATTTTATTGGAAAAAATGAAGTGTAATATATACTGAGTAGCTTTACCACAAAGCATTACATGGACAGTAGGATCACTTGCCACAAGCATGAGTGGGGTGAGTGAGTTTCACAGAATCAGGAGACTAAACAATTGAATTTCCCAATTTGGAGCCAGACTCATTTTGAAGGGAAAAAGCAAAAGAGAGAGATTTGTCCTTGAAATAACCCATCAAAGGCAAAATCAAAACATGGTTATGGCAACATTCATGACATTGTGCTTTTCAAGTTAATTGAGTGTATTGCGGACATGTGTGAGGTGTTCCTCTTTTGTTTTTGAAAATATTATAGTATTTTTAAGGTAGCATTATGTATTTAAAAAGCTGTTCAGTGCTTGGTTCATCATAGTGAAAAAACCTTACAGGAGTGTTGTTCATTCCAAAGTTTATTACTTTACACTCAAAGGATCTAAATTGCGTACAGAACACAGTTTTGGGTATGCCTTTTTATCTTACTTTTTTGGTTGTAACCTGAGGCAAGGTCAATTTTGGAAAAAGATGTTGGCTCCTAAAATCCTTGCAAATAGGTGTTTTATGAGTGGAAGGGGATATTTATTTTTCACTATACTTGTGTTGAGAGCTCTGTAGTCTGTTACCAGACAGAGTGAGCATTTCCTTTTCTTTACAAAGAAGACTGCTGCCCCATGGGGATTCAGATGGGCAAATTAAACCCTTGATAAGGCTCTGCTCAATATGAGTTTTGAATGGTTGTGTCTCCATGGGTAAAAGTCTTTAAAAAGGAGCAGGTTTAGGCATGTCTTTGCATAACTCAATGCCGTGTTTGATGTCCCTTTCAGAGAGTAGATCTGTTATATCTTCTTTGAAGACATGAGTGTATTTGTTTAGGAGTTTTGCCATCTCTGGGAATGTATCTTTGATGTTTGTATATTATTGAATTCAGATTATTTATTAGATGTAGGATACTGTTCTTGTTTAGATGTTCTGGGTTGTCTTGGTTTATATCATGCTATAGAAATTTTGTTTATTTTTATTAGTTTTAATATTTTTCTTCTTTTTTAAGTAATTTATAAAATAAGTTAATTTTAAAAGTTAGTATTATTTTTAAGAAGGCTATTAAAGTAGTTTTAAAAGCTATGGTGACAACCAAAAATACCTCAGATTTAAACAAAATCCAACTCTCAGGTTGAAATATACACTCTGTTAACAGGGTTTATTGGCGTTAATGGGCAAAATGAGTCAACACAGCAACAAAGGGCTCACACACAAAGCAAAAGCATTCAAAATACAATCCAAAATACATTGATTCACAAAAAAAATGGTGTGAATTGAATTTTGGTGTACATATGTTTACTATGTGAATCAGTGACAAAATACACCCAAGCAAGGTGTGTCAAAATTCAAACCAAAAACAAAACACAATAGTAACTCACTACGTAAACAAAATCACTCACACAATGTGTGCAATGGATTGTAATCATGAATGATACCAAGGTATCTAAAATAAGACACAAGATCTGAAACATAAATTTTAAAAATATTGTGTTGGGTGCTTAATTTGGCGTAAAATCTGGGGAAATGGGTGGAAATTATTTTGGGTATTCTAAAATGGGTGTTGTAAAACCAAAAACAACTAATTAAGAAATAAAAAATCTATAATTGGGATATTGGGTGGGAAAAACTCTAATTAAATATCCATATTCAGATAAAAGCAAAAAATAAAATTAGGGAGTAACTTAATTGAAACTTGTTTAATATTTTATTAAATTTTAAAATGGAAGGAACACAACAACAGAGTACCAATACATCTGTTGTGCGCCGTGGTCACGGTTGCCCCCGCGGGTCAAAGAATAGAGTTAGTGCAACCCAAGTGCCTACTCAAGGAGGAGACAGGAGAGGAGAAATCCATAGTGATGCTTCACTGACACAACCAGTTCAAGGAGCACAAGTTGCTAGGGTGCAGAGCATCAACCCTTGGGTCCCAAAGCTGACCCAGAAGCCCACCAAGGTCACCACTACAAAGAAAGTTAGAAACAAGGAGGTAGAACTTACTTTGTATGTGTTTGACGTTGTGTACCGGCAAGAGTTGGTCCCGTCAACCATCTTGGAGAAGATGAAGCCTGTACTTGATATTAGCTACAAGCCCTACGTCAGTGATGGCAATCAGGAGGATGACAAGGAGCCCAAGTTCTATCAAACCAATGAGGGACAGCTGGTGTTAAAAAAGGTTGCAGCCTTCTATACCAAGGTACCTATGCCCTGTGTTGTGCCCAATGCCAACAAGTCAATCCCACCGCTAAAAAGCCCGCCCAGAAGTGCATCCCCAACATCAAACGCATCATCCTTCTCCGGCTCATGCGGGAATCTGGTGATTACAAGGCTCTGCGGCTCTTGTTGGGGTGGATCCCAAGTACGCCTTGAAGACCTTCAACAAGTTCATTGATACTGGCCAAGTCCTTGCCGCAGAGAAATCCTTGGGTGTTTTCACCATGCTCACCAAGGAGCACAAATGGGCAATCCGCCAGTGGATCACCCAGGACTGCCATCTTGAACTGGAAAATATACAGGCTATGGTCAAGTCCGCTTTTGGGATTGAGGCCTCAATTTCCTTTTACTACCATCTGGTGAAGGGGATGCACTTTTCCTGGAAAAAGCTCGGGGTATCCCCCTATAAAAGAAACAGCCCAGCCAATGTCGAGACCTGTAAAAAATACGCAGAGGCATACACTGCCCTCAAAGCCAAGGGGACGGTCAAATTTTACTATATTGACAAATCAGCATTTGCCTTGTCAATGCGCAATGAGTATGGCTATGTCCCCAAAGGCTCCAATGGCGGGATAGCTTGATGTGCTGCAGTCCGCGCCACAGCATACTCAATGGTTGCTCTCCTTGGTCCAAAGGGGATTGAGCTATACCAAATGATACTGGATTCTCACAACAGCTGTACCTTCTTGTCATTCCTCCAATTGGTTCAGGAGCACCTGAGGCGCACAAGCCTGGGCTTCACCAATGTGATTGTGTTGGAAAATGTTGGTCTCCACAAGGTGGCTGACATTCTTGAGGAATTCCAAATGATTGACACAAGCATTGCAGTGGGCCCCCAGCATTTGGCCACAGCAAATTTGTGCCTTCTCTTCCTCCCAGCCAATTTTCCCTTCCTAAATCCCATTGAGGAAGTCTTTGGGTGGCTCAAGCAAGTTGTCAAGCGAGGAACCCCAACTGGGACCGAGGACCTCTTTAATTTGCTGCAGGCCAGGATCCACACCCTCCCAGCCAATACTGTGGCCAAATTCTATGGCCACGCTTATTTGCCCATCCCCACATGCCTAGCCAAACAGCCAATCAATTAAAGGCTTAGTTGTCCTATTTTTTTATTTTCTCTTATTTACTATTCAAGATTTATTAATTATCATTTTATATTTTGATGTTTTCACGCCCGCAATCACATTCAAAAGATCCATCAATAGATGTAAGTAATTTATTTATTTTATTATATATTATTTTATTATGCCATCTGAGGTAATCCCAAACACTCAATACTGGATTACGCAAATAGATTTAAATCACTTTGGTCAAATAAATATAAAAATAGTTTTAAAAAAATTAAACGTAAAATGTACAAGTTAGAATTTATTTTATTAACCTATAATTTTATGCTTTTATGAAAACTGTTTCTGCAATATATTTTGCAAAACTGGTTTGCTTAAATAAAAATTATAAGAATTTATTATAATTAGAATACTATAAATTGTAATAAAATTTATTGGAATCATATTTTTATTGTGTGTGCCTGTAGTGGGTTCTTCAGTATGTACCCACCCCACAATGGAGGTGGCACACAACCTCCACCGCCACACTGTGAACGGTGGATACACCCTTATTAAAAAACTCCCTCCTGCTGGTGAAATGGAGTAGGGTAAGGTGCAAACTGAGGAGCAGCTTTTCAGGCAGGGCTGCAAACCCGTAAATCCCTGCCAGGACCAGGGCGTCTTAGATTACATGGTCCACTGAGTCATATCCAGGGGGGACCTTCTTCCCATCAAGTGCAAGCCGGGCCTTGTCAATTCCCAGAAGGACCCTGTCTAGATCCTCTATGCTGGCACTCATCCCAAAGAAGAAAAGATAGCCAAGGTAAACCACCAAGTGAAGCCTTTGCCCAGCAAAGGCTTCCGTGAAATCACATAATTTATTATAGACCACAATGATCTTCTTATTGTGCCTGGTCTTTACAAAGGTAAGATCCATTGCCAAGGGGAGCCCTGTCTCATCTGCACTCTAAGCTAGCCCAAAGTCCGCAAGTAGGATCTTAGTTTTCTTGACAGCTGTTGCATCTGCAACAGCCAATTTTCCCACTGCGCGCCCAAAGTTGTCCAGAAGGTAAGATAGGGTATGCTCCAACAGGAAGCAGAAGCAAGCAGCTGCATGAGCCCGGCCCATCTCCGGTACATTCTTGAATGGGAGCGTTGCCAGGACGTCCCAAATAAGCTCAATGGAGTTTACACAGTAAACTCTACTGAGGTTAACCAAGTCCAGGCGGACCAGTTGGGCATCCTTGTAGGCAGTAACTGCCCACTCAGATGCCCCCTCTCCATGTGTCAGCCCTGCCAATGCCTCCCTGGACATAGGAAAGGACCTGTGGATGCGGTTCTCTAGCTCCTGCACAACAGGGGGGACAGATACAATTGCTTGGCCACATGAGTGGCATAATTTTCGTAAAAGATGGCCAGGACAAAGGGGACAACAACTTGGCGGAGTTTGATGTCTACATTTTCTAAGAAAAAAGGTAAGTATTTTGAAAATTTATTAATTTTGTTTTTTAGGCTACCTTCTTGTGTTTCTTCCTTGCCTGCAGCCTTGGCCAGCTTGGCCATTCTTGGCGCAATCAATTGCACTGGCAATTCAGTATCCTCTGCCCTGGCATGCTTGGCAGTTTTGAGATGTTCATACATCTCCGGGTTGTCAACCCAAACAGACGGTGCAGAAAGATTGTACGCCTTGAACTGGAGGCCCTTGACCACTGTCTTCTGGATGTTGAGAAGACGCTTGATGGTCTTCTCTGGGGTGTCTGGCATTTTTGTCATTAGTGCCTTTGCAGACACCTTGTTGATTTTGTCCTCAGTGAGGACGGCAGACTTAACTTTGGCTTTGACCTTGCGGTCAATGTCCTTTATTTTGGCAATTGCCAAGTTGAGGTCTTTAAGTAGTTTTTTGAGCTCTCTCATTTGATTTTTTACTAATCTTTCCATATGTTTTTATAGCTTTTGCCCCAATAAATTCTGTATTATTTTGATACTGTTGCCTCTTTGTTTATTCCTTTTTTTTTCCTATCTACTACATTATCCCATCTTTTTACCCATTTTGTATATATTTTACTCTCATCTCAATATGTGTTGTTTGCTTTGTGTTGGCATTGTTTCCTTGATTACCATATTATTTTTGGCGCTTGACATAGCCCCTTGTGAAATATTAACAACAATTTGGTGATCAGCTAAATTTGAATTAGAAAATTATAGTGTTAACTTTTTTTAGATAAAGTTGTTACTGATCCAAATTCAAAACCTTAATGATAAACTTTAAGCCAATCAGGAGCCAAGTGATAAAGTAATTGTTGTGACATAAAGGGTCATTCAATAATTATTTGGTGCATGTGCGCTAATTAATATGATTGGCTGGATGTTTTGCCATTGTACGCCATTACTGCTGTGGCGTACAATGGCAAAACATCCAGCCAATCATATTAATTAGCGCACATGCACCAAAGAATTATTGAATGACCCTTTATGTCACAACAATTACTTTATCACTTGGCTCCTGATTGGCTTAAAGTTTATCATTAAGGTTTTGAATTTGGATCAGTAACAACTTTATCTAAAAACAGTTAACACTATAATTTTCTAATTCAAATTTAGCTGATCACCAAATTGTTGTTAATATTTTCACAAGGGGTGTGTTTAAGTGCTAAAAATAACTGTGTTCTGGATCTAGATACATGGCATAGTAAATATATGATTTTATAGAAATAAGCTGAACATAAAGAATAAAACCAACTATAAACAAAGAGAACATGAACAATTGAAATTCAAAAAAAGATAATATAAATAGAAAATGTTTGGTGACAGCGGTTTATTGGGGCGGGGGAGAGTGATGCCTAGGAGGCAAAATAACGTGGGAAGGAAGACGTGGAGGCAGTGCTGGCCTGGGGGGTCTGGGATTGGGTGGGTTGGGCTTTCGGGTTAGGGGTGTTGGTGTTGGTGGCGGGGGTGGAGGCAGGAGGATTTCACGTGATGGCTGCCATATAACGGCTGTTGTATTCCTCATTAGTCATTGGCTGGATGGGCTGGTAGGTGGCAGTGGCCCAAGGTGGAAGGTGCTTATCCTTATGTGATTGGTTGCCCATGTTCACATGGAAAACCATTTGCGCAAACAAGTCAGCCACCATCTGGCAGCCAAAGAGAAAATTATGGTCAAGGACCCCAAGATAGAGGTTGTTGAAAGCCTGAGGGCGGTGCTCCTGTAATGTGGATCCCATGTTGAAGAAGACAACATCAGCCAGATGGAGGTCTGCATGGCCGGCGGGGTAGACTGAGGCCTGGTGCCCGCGTCCCTGGATGGCCTCGAGGGCGGTGGAGCTACCCTCCATCTGGTGGCTCAAGAAACCCCGGTACTTGGAATTCGAGCCATCCCAGGAGTCAAGTAATCCACTGAGGATGTGGCTGTATGAGTAGCCATTGATGAAATCTGGGTTTGTCCAATAATAGACAAAACCCTTGGCTGAAATAGCCAGAAATGCACCAATGAACGTCCCCTTCTTGACCTTCTTCCTTCTATTCTTGGTGGCGGCTTTTCCTTGCTCGCCAAAATCATCAAAAGCTATTGATAGCTTGTAATAAGAGATGAACATGACATCATCAGTTAGACTAGTCAGGCATTGGATCAGGGTTGATTTGATGGTGGTGTCATACAGGGAATCCTCAGCGCCATCCCATTGGTTACTGGCAAAATTAGTAAGAACCCATATGAAAGCCACCTTCCCATACATCCAGAGCTGCACCATGCGCTCAGACACCCATATGTTATGGTGAGCAAGTTGCTTCCGGACCTGGGTCAATGGAAGCTTGGGATTCTGCTGGAGGAGGTCAAGCATGATTGGGTATGCCTCAGATATTTGTGACTTGGGGGCCTTCTTGGGCTTCTTGGCTGTCCCAATCAGATTCCTCCTTTTCATCAGGTTGTTGAATTCCCGCATGACAGTAGCTCAGGTAAATTGCAACTGGACAGCAATCTGTTCCCAGGACAGACCCTGTAGATTAAGTGCCACAATTTCCTGAAGAATTTGGGCGGTGATAATTTGTCGCTTGGGGCGCTGGGCCAGGGGAGCTGAAGCCTGATTGGCTGTAGGGGGGAAGGTTGGCTGGTGGCAGGAAGTTGTTCCAAATCAAGGTTGCCATCCTGATTGGTTGGTTGGCGGGCAGCTTGTGCGGTAGTGGGTACAGGAGCAGGGGCAGAGCTAGACACTAAGTGACTCTCAAACAAGTCAAAGCCATAGGGGTCAGTGGTCAGGTACAGGTCAGCTTCCTTGTTACCCGCCTCAAAGGCTTGGGTGTAAACAGGTGCCTCCACGTTCTGAGCCTTGCCTCCATTGAAGCTGGTCTGGCTGCTGCTGGCTTGGCTGCTGGCGCCGTCAAAGATATTGCTTGTAAAAACCATTGTAAAAAACCTAGGATAAAATCACTAAAAGTAGAAATTTTAAAATTTAATGATTTATTTTTATTGTAATCTTGAGTCCATATTTGGAAGGTTCTCAAAACCTTTTCATACAAATCTGGAGCCATGAAAATGGATAAAATGCCTCTGTTCCTAAATTGGATAGCTGTTGATTGGCTGTTAAACTGTTATTTTTCTATTTTAGGCTGCTCATACTGCACTTCTTGTGTGAGTTCATTTTGTTTTGTGCTTGTGTAATCTTGCTTCTAGATTTCCCAAGTTTTGTTTTGTTTTAGTTCTTCTGTCGGTGCCTCATATGAATCCTGATTGGATTATAATATACTCCAGAACAGCATCCATCCATTTCACTTGTTGTGTCAGTTCATTTTATTTGTGGTTTGAACTACACTGCTTGATGTTTGCCTTAATTTTGTATAATGGGCTAGTGAAATTTTTGTTTTTTGTTTGACAGTCCATTTATTAACTGAAATTTTATAAATTAATTGAATCCTGAATCTCGCGCAACTTGGATTTTGTTTAAATCTGAAATCATTTTGTTTAAATCTGAGGTATTTTTGGTTGCTGCCATAGCTTTTAAAACTACTGTATTTTCTTTTTGTTTTAATATTTATATTTTTTCATTATGCAAAATGGCAAACATCCAATGCACAACCTCCCCTGCTACAAAGACTAGGCTGCTAATGGCAGAACAGCCAAATTTTGCTAGGAGAACAAAAGTGCTTAGTGAGCACAAATGTCAGAAAATTGAAGACCATGGTATTTTATCATCTGCCTGATGATATCCTAAGTCTTCTAACATTGGGAAAGCACAGAGAACCTGTGACTTCGGCGTAACCTTTGGCCCAGAATATTTTGTTGAAACTATTATTAAGAGTGATTAACTGCTGGCCCGTGTTGTTTTTTGAATCCGTTAATTAGTCAATATCCAGAAATCCTGACAACCACACTTTACATATTACAAGATCTTAACCATTTCTCTAGAGATATTATTTTCAAATTTTACCAAATTTCTTATAACTATTAAATTCAAACCCTGTAGCTCTTTATGCTTTTATATATAATCTTGTTCCATATTAGACAAGGCCTTACAGTTTACTACTTTAGCAAATACTGAATCTCTTAGGATGAGATCATTGAATTACTTGAGAATGTTAAAATTGACTTCATTTTTTTTATAGACATGGTTTTTGTTTTCTAACATACACTAGGGTTTACTTGGGAGAACCAGTCCATTTCAGCTACAAATAAGAGCTTAAGTTGGTCATGAAAAGTTCTTTAATGGATGCTTGTATGCCTTAAAGGTCAATTTTGAAGGGGGCTTTCCTTTGAGTAGAGCTCTTTTTTTATCTGCCATTATGGTATATTTGAAGTTAGATTTGACAACTAGCATGTTGTATTTGGATAAAAATTGTTTGCTCACCATTATGTATTGGGCGCCAGAGTCAAATAAGATATTATGTGTGTTTGATTTGTAAGTACATGGGTAGACTAAAATTTGGGAACAGTTCTTTATTTTTAGACTCAAAAATAGTGGGTTGTGGGATGCAGGGAATGTGTAAGGCAGATTTTGTTCTGTGAAAACCCTTTTTTTCAGGTTGAGAGAAGACAGAGGCACCTAGCCCTGTTTCTCTTCATCTCTTCCCTGATCCTCAGTTTTGGGGCTCAAAATGAGCCTGAAAGAGCATTATACTATATCAAATCAAAGGAGTGTACATTTTAAATTGTGCGCTTGCACAATTGCCCAATTGGGCCATTAAATAAGGTTTTAGTAATTGAAGTCACTATTTCTAAAAAAAATTGGAATCAGTGCCCTGGGGATGCCTGCAACAGGAGGCATCCAGAAGCAAAATGCTATCTGTCAGAAACAGTTTTAATTGGCCAAAATCTTAAGAAGTTGGGGATTTGGTCCCTAAAAGCCCTCTAGAGAACCACAGGTTTGGCCCAAGCGCCAGGACCTAAGAATAGTATGTTGCCACCCCTGAACAAACAATCAGATGATGTTATTGCCAGGAAAGGGTGGCATGTGACCAGCCAGCCAACCAGGATGCATTGCCAAGCCAAAAGCCAACTTCTTAGAAGTATATAGCTGGAAAAGTTGAAAACTCCTTCCTTGTTGACAGCACACAATAAATATCTGTTAGTTAATGCAATAAGAGCATTTGATCTTTGCAGAAGTTTATTATATTATTAAAAATCTCATATTTCTGGTCCTGTTGAATAGAGAGTACCTGCACATCCAGCGCCAGCACTTGGATACAGAGCAAATTATTGCTGCTTCTACTCAGCTAATATTTGCCCCAGTTCCTCCTCTCATAGTACTGGACCAATAGCTAGTTCCTGCTTATGCGCCTCCTCTCTCCTTCCAAGGTATCACCCAACTCAGTCAACTTGTCCCCCAAGCCAGACCATGAGTGCCACTTCAGGAGAACTCCCCCTCATATCACCAATCCACCTTATGACTACAGTAAGCTTGTGTTTAACTATGTAACCATTTTTGGTTCACTGAACAGGTTATTCTTCATATGGGAGCTTGGCCCCCTGGGCTGCTGCTACCAGTTATGTGATGAGAATGTCACCTATCATTCACTGAGTCTTTAAGACCAGAACCTTCCCCTCAACCAAGGATCACCTAAGAGCAGCCCGGGCTGTGATACTTGGTGACAAGACCTTCAGGGTCAGAGAATGTGGGGCAGATCCATACTGGCTGCTGTCTCAGCATTGCTCACTTTGGCATTTTCCTCCTTCTTGGAACATGAGTTATTGATGCTCTGGCTTTGGTTGACATTTTTTTGGCCATTGTTTTTGTGATTGGTGTGATTAGTGTTTTAGCCCTTGTTGCCATTGGAGTTGTCTCTCCTGTTGCCGTTGGAGGAGAAGTTGCTGTTGTGGGCGGCATATTACATGGTGGCATGTTTTTTCTGCACATTTAGCTTCTGCAATCAGTGCAGGCATGGAGTTGTTTGCTTCTGGATAATGAGCTCCACTATTGAGGGATCTTTTCTGTTGATGGATGAGGGGGTGTAAATGCACATTATATGCTTGTGCTGGGGTTTGGATCTTTTGTTATATTTCCTTGAATTCATTGGTGTAAGCTGTGATGATGGTCTTTCAAGGAATGTTGCTGAGCTGTATGGCAATACTTTGGAGGTATCTTGTTGTATCAAAGTTCTGGGTGATGTAAAGTTACGCCTCTCCCTTGGGCCTCTACTTTAATCCTCAACAAATGCTTGGGAATCTCTGCCAACTTACACCTGGATATTTTTCAAAGATTTACTGAAAAACCTCAAGAAAGGTCCTCACACTATTAATTGCTGAATTAGTCTAAAAATGCCCCATCTAACCCACCCAAGAGACACCTCTGGTTAAATATCATGTGCAAGAGCAGCCAGGAGCAGTGATAATTGCATTCAAGACAGGTTTCTCAATTTTTAGTTGAGTCAGTTTTTCCTTTGATTTTGTCCATTTGGATTTTCCAGATTTTCCTGCCTCAATAGATGCATCCATATTCCTTCATATCATTGGCCAATCAGTTTTGGACATTCAACTTCTCCTCCAAATTCCATCCCCTCCCTTTAAATGAATGCAAGAGTTTTAAAAGACCTTGCTTCGTCATTCTCTAATCTAATAAAGTTTGAAATTTGTTAGTAAAACTGGTCATTTGGTTTTATCTGTTGCTTTGTGTGTTCAGTTGATTCCATCCCCCTTTGGACTCCCAGGAATTGTTGGTAGCAACCATTTGGTTGTTGCTGAAACCACAATTTTATTATGTTTGAAAGCATGGTTTTATTTCCTACTAACCTGCTCCCTAATTCTCACAGGTGATGTTGGTTTTGAGCTCCTCTCAGTTTTCAATCTGGATATCAGTTCATGAGCAACTCAGATGGCAAGCCAGTTAGCTGAAGCCTTGTATATGTGTATGTTGGCTTTCTGGTCTCATTTTTTGTGAGAGTGTGGCTGGTGCATAGTTTGGCTGCTGCGTGGTCAAGCTAGTTGGTGATGTTCTCTTTGTTTTTGCCAAAGAATTGCTTGATACCAAACTTACTTGTGGCTTGGAGCTTTGCCTGTTACAGGCAGTTGGTTGGTTTGTTGAGGTTGGAGGGAACAGCTGTACTGAATGATTTTAATTCATGCTTTGGGAATGATCAGACCTTTGACAAATATATTTCATATGAAAGCACCATATTCAATGTTGTGGGCTCTGGAGTATGTCTTTCAGATGTCCTAGGACATGGCTCAGTTTGATACTTGGGTGCAGGTGAATGGGTTCTGATCAGTCACCTTGTGTTCAGAGATGTGGTCAAAACTGTAGCTTCTACCGGTGATGAGTAGGTGACTTTTGGGAAAGCTTTGAATAGTGATTTGGAGAAGAATGTTTTTATTTAATAATGAACTGAGCTTTCATAGCCAGAAATATTGTGACAGGGACATAACTGGGATCAATGATTGGTATCAGGTGACAGGACCTGGATCAGGGATGAGCAGGTGGGTAGATGAGTCAGTTGGAAATAGGTTTAATACCAAATTGGGTGATGTATGGATGTTGAACTAGGTTGGTGAAAGCCAAATTGGGTTAACATCCAAAATTTTGACACCCTATGAACTCCCGCATGCTGGCTCCTGAGTGAACCCAAGGCACCCAACAATTTCCTGGAGGTCCAGACCAGCCGCATACATGGCTTAAATCCCCTGAACATCCTGATTGCTTTCAATTTTTGGCCAAATTTGATGATGTACTTGAGTTGGCTCCTTGAGAAAGGGTGTATGCTGATTAGCTGGCTTCAGTTGATGCCACAAATATCTTGTTGGCTGAGGATGAATTGATTTTGATGTCTTCTTGTGCATGAGACAGGGGTTGTCCTGATTGGTGATAGCCTTCAGGTGATGTGCAACCAACAATCTACCTTTTTCAATGGTGGGATCATACAGCTCTTCATCCTCCTGAGTGTAGCTAAAGCACTGAGTGTATATGTCAGCTGTATTAGCCCCCAGCTCTTGATACTGAGTGTCAGTTTGGGCAAACTGGTTATCACTTGGAAGAAAAATTATTTTAAATATCCAATAGATTCTTAATAAAAGCAGGAGTGATATAAATTTAATAAAGGTTTTAGTGTGGGTTGTATTTATTGAAGGATCACTAGCAGATATTTGGCTGATCTGATTAGAAAGCTGGGCTTTAAATCTGATCCCCTATTTCCAAATAAAACCTGCTGGGTTACCTGTGAATATTTCTCCATCTTTTTTGGAGTGTGCTTTTGATCAGAATGAAGTGAAATTAAATGTTGTTTGTTTGGTTTGCTGTGGGTGCAACATATGTGTGCTTTTGTTTGATGAGTATGTGCTCTTAGTGTCAAAACAAAAGGGTTAGCCCCCAGAAAGGTTCTGGTCAAATGGGTCTGTGACCCACAATCTGACTTCCCAGTGACCTGTAGCCAAATGTGGAAGTTAACTCAAATTCCCCAAAACAGCAACGTGAGCAAATGATGATTTCATGTGGTGGATGTCTCCATTTAGTGCTTGACTCATTATCAGGATTAAGCCACCCCCTAACCATCCAACCAAGTGATCAACACAAGCATGTTCCTGATATCCACAATTCACAACAACTATATAATAGTTATCTCTCAATAAATAATATTATCCAGTTTCTAACTATTTCCCCCTTGTAACTCTGCTAAAACAGCACAGTTACGACATTAGTATACTTTTCTGTATGCATAATATGCATCCAGGTGCTGTTTAGAATCTGGACTATCCATGTGCAAGTTTGATTTGACCTGTTGTTTAGTTGTACACCATTGACTTTGAGTGTGGTTATATTTTTTGCTGGTGGTTGATGTATTTGCTGTGCCACCTTGGAAACATTGATGGATCTTTGTCCCCTGCCATCACTGAAAAACTTGAGCCGTTTATGTTTTGTTCTATGTGCACCTTTATTTTGCTCTGATCTGACTTTGTTTATCTCAACAGCTATGAAGAGTACAGTACTCCTGATTATATTTAATGGATCTATCTGCACTTTTGCTTCCCGTGACAATAGTTTTTAGTAGGGTTTGCTAATGTGGCTACAGTCCAAGGATAAAGTATTTGCATCACTAGTGGGCTTCTATGGGATCATGATAAACATATCCAATTTCAATTGCTTGGTCTGCACTTTTCTCAAAAAACTGAGGTTCCCATTGGCAAGCATTGGTTAACTTTATTGGTTGATTTATCCTTGATCTGGTTGGTAAGCATGGGTATTTGGATCATGTAATGTTGTAACTGTGCTGTTTTAGCAGAGTTACAAGGGGGAAAATATTTAGAGACTAGATAATAATCTTTATTGAGAGGTAGTGATTATGTAGTTATTGTGAGTCAAGGGATAACAGTAACATGATTGTGTTAATCACATGGTTGGATGGTGAAGGGGGGTGGCTTGATCCTGATAATGAGTCAAGCGCCAAAACAAGGTATCCACCATAAGTGATCATCCTCTGTTCATGTTGATGGATTTGGTAATTCAAGTTGACTTCCTAACCTGGCTTCAGGTGACTGGATAATCGGGTTGCGGGTCACAAACCCGCTTACTCAGAACCTTGCTGGCGGGTCAAGCCTGCTGTTTCGACAGTAACTTGAGTTATTATTTCCCTTGAGCATTTCTGGACCAATCTATGGGCCACCAATTTGTATGGATATCCCTCTGGTGAGCAACTATGCCCTTGGTTATATAGATCCATAGAAGGTTGAGGCAGTTTAAACTTTTCCTAGTCTGGATTTGAGCCGATTGGTTGTATAGTCCACAACGTTGAGGATCGAACTGGGAGATGCTAGAGGGGATTTCCAAACTGAGAAGAACTTGCATTTAGTCTGAATTGATCTTACTTCTAAGCAAATTCCAGTAAAGCATGAGCTATCGGTATTAGCAGAATCCGATATTTAATTGCTTTTGAGTTAGGTTTAGGAAATGAGTAACTATATATCGTAATAAGTATGTTTTAAACTTTCTGGCCTTAATTCACTATAGTTGCAAGTAGGTTGAAATGATAGAAACTATAAGAATATTTGTTCAGATGGTGTGTATACCTTTCGACATATTGTGCATGTACATCTCCCCGCTTACAAGTTTAACGGATTATGCCTATCAGTTATAGAACCACCTGGAGCTGGATTTTTTTATCAGACATGGTTAACTCTCAGTCGGAAACCGTCAAGTCGTTCAGCCATTTGATCTTGGCAAAAGCACTACAAAGACAAGGGCTCAGAACACCCCCCACCATGGATGTGATGCCATCGGGTGGTTATCCTTGTTTTATGGTAGCTTTTAAACTAAGCTCTTTTGCAAAGTAAAGTTCGATGTGGAGGTTACAGTTAAATTATTTACTCATACAATCTCAGAGTAATCTTTTGACAAGATATTCAGAAAAGACTTTTTTTACAAACGTCGTAATGCTTGGATCAGCGTAGTTGAGAAAACACTGTAGTAGTTTTCAAAGCTATGGCGCTAAGCGAAATCAACTCATCTATAAGCGGAATAGAAGTGAACCCAAATCTATTCTTAATCAATATAAATTCATTTTTTATATCTCATTTGCATCTGAGTTGTTTCGCTTAGCGCCATAGCTTTGAAAACTAGAGTATCATATTGGAGAATTGGTTGATATGAAGATGTGTATTAGAGAAACATTCCATCTTTTGATAAGATAATATAAAGTTGTGCAAGATATAATCTCTCTATATTAAGCTGAGCAACTAACTACTTTAGCAGAAGTCTGGGGCCATTTTAAACTCTTTGCAGTAGGATGAGTTTACTTCATCCAAATGACATGAAAAAACGATAACAATCTATTGATGGCAGCTGTCTGAAAGTCATAATAAACTGATGAGAGCATTAAAAACCAAGTTTATCAGAAAATATATGGTTGGCCGGTATAAGGCATTAGAAGGTCTTGCCAAGTTAAAGGTATAGTATTGTTTTTAAACTAACCCGACTTTGGCAAGATAGGAGAGGTAGCGAATAATAATTTAATTTAAAAGCCCCAGGAATTATAGATTGTCTAAAGCTTTTAAAAAGGGATGTGAAAATGTATCTAAGCAGTGTACTTCGAGTAGCAGTAGGATTGGGAGGACGAAAGGGAGAAAGCTTCAGATATAATATTGAATCAAGGATAAAAATATATCAATAGATGTCTAAGTATTAGGTGCATGGCAGAATACATAGCAACGTCTTGATAAAAAAGATAAGGAAGTTGACGTTTTATGTTACCTTGGTAAAAGAAACGAGGCAGAATTGGGGATTATTGGTAGTCGTTACGGCGACGGATCTCAGAGGGATCAAATCCAGGCATGGGAAAACTGCGAGCGTAGGACTGAACTTCGGCCTTGAGATCGAGGATATCGTTGTTCTTATCTAAATCTTTAACGAAATCTTTCAGAAGTTTGCTGGGAGCGCTCTCCTGAACCTTCAACGCGATCTGTACTGCGCGGTGGAGGAAGGCTGCTACGGAGACAAAGTCTTTCTCGCGTAAACTGCGGGATGTTAGAGATGAGGCTCCAAGACGGACACCACCGGGAGAAAGGGCAGAGACATCACCATGGACCGCATTCTTGTTGATGGTGATTGAGCATAGATCACAAACCTTCTCAAGCTTGGAACCAGTGAGCTTGATAGGACGCAAATCCCAAAGGACAATGTGGTTTTCGGTCCCTTCGGTGACGATTTTGTATCCCAATTTCTGGAGCTCTTGAGAAAGAGTGGATGAATTTTTCTTGACTTGCATAGCGTACTCTTTGAACTCGGGTGTAGCTACCTGCTTGAGAGCAACGGCAATAGCAGCAATGGTATGATTGTGAGGTCCACCCTGGCAAGAGGGGAAGACAGCTTGGTTAATGCGGGTCTCCAAATCGACATGCTTGGGGTCTTCGTTACCACGACGGAAGAAAATAAGACCAGCGCGAGGACCACGGAGAGTCTTATGAGTAGTAGTAGTAACCACATCGCACAGCTCAAAGGGGTTGTTTACTACCTGGGCTGCAACAAGACCCGAGATATGAGCCATGTCGCACATAAGATAGGCACCATGCTGGTCAGCAATGGAACGAAGTCGCTGGAAGTCCCAGTCACGAGGATAAGCACTAGCACCACAGATAAGAATTTGAGGGCGGAACAGCTTGGCGTTCTCTTCCAAACGGTCATAGTCGATCAGGCCAGTGTTACAGTCGACTTGATAAGGCATAGACTGGAAGTAGATAGAAGAGGATGAAATCTTCTTTTTAGCAGTCTGGTAACCGTGAGTCAAATGACCACCAGAGGGGAGGTCAAGACCCATAATGCGATCAAAGGGTTTGATCATGCCAGTGAAGGCAGCAAAATTGGCAGTGGAGCCAGAATAAGGCTGAACATTGACCCCCCAACGCTCAGGACTAAGGTGGAAGGCTTGAAGCGCACGCCCACGGCATAGCTCTTCGACCTGATCAACAATCTCGTTTCCGCCATAGTAACGAGCGCCTGGTAGACCCTCACTGTACTTGTTAGTGAGGCAAGAACCATTAGCCTCCATAACAGCGCGAGAAGTAAAGTTTTCGGAGGCGATGAGCTCAAGGCCAGAGAACTGACGGAACTTCTCCTCCTCGATAAGATGGAACATCTCACGATCCTCCTCAAAGAGAGTAGTGTTGAGGCATTTGTTCTAGGATTTGTCAGATGCAAAAATGAAATCCTTACCCAGGGATCTACTTGAAAGGCCGACATGGTTGAAATGGTTTGAGATTCAAAAAGAGGTGAGGAATAATAAAAATCCTTTAGTCACTTATAGGTCTGTAGGCTATAGCTTAGGATGTAGAACTTTTAAGATTTTTTTCATCGCGTATCAGCTTTTTTTCGATGGATCTTGAAAATAAATCTAATCTGGGCACAGGCATTGGCTGATATACCCTCATGCAATCGAAACTTTAAATCTTAAATAATAGCCTAAACTTAGTTTTGTTCAGGCTGGCTTGGGCCCTTGCTTCCGATTCGTGGCATTTTAGGCTGATGATTTATTTGCTTCCCATCCGAACTTGAGTGCCACATCTTCATATCTTAATTTGATGGATCTGATTTGATTTGGGACGGTGCTCTATTTTTAATTTTTAAAAGCATGTTCTCGTAAATCAAGAGAAAGACTTAAAATATTCAAACTTTATGAAAAAGACGTCTATTAAAAACAGAAGAACTGGGCATTTAAACCAGACTTGCAAAAGTTTACATCACTCTTTCATCGGATTTGGCTATGATTTTAATCCGAACAGATCCGAGATTCGGTGCAGATTCGGATCCGGCACCATAAGCGTTCCAGAAAGTTTGAATTTATAGCGCTGGGCAAATCTGAAGCCCAACAAAATGGGACAAGATGTTCCGACTTTCCGATAAACAGCGCTGCACACACGGTTTAATGCTATCTAATCGGCTATAAATAAAAACGGATCGATTTTCCTGCAAAAAATCGGATCCAATCAATTGCTAACTTTGACAGCCAATAAAAACATAGATTACATATAAAAATAAGCTTAATCTTTGACAACAAATGAAGAACAACTAAAACTATTCAACTTTAATAAAAGTGATCTTTAACCCCTAAACTATAAAAAATTATTCCCAAATCGATATAGAAACTGCCCATTATCTTCAAAAAGTACATATAAGAGAATATGTTTATCTTAAAAACTAACAGCAATTATTTAAACCCAACGTTCATGGCATTAGAGATACCTTTCATGTTTCCAGGATCTCATCCTTCTTATAGCCCCTATTCACCAGTTTATATGTTGTCTCCTTATTGGGTTGATGCTGTATTTTCTTGGAGGGGAGGGACTCCATTTTCTGTATCTGTCAAGATTGACAATTCTTCCCCTCTGGAAACCCAGGCCCGGGAGTGGGATTTGAACCCCGGCCCTGGATCCCTACGGGCCGCCGGGCCTATGGACCGCTGGGCTGCCTGCCTGTGTTTTTTGGGGATTGAACCCCTGCAAGCTGAGGCTCCTGTGAGTTCCTGAAGCCAGAATACAGACACCAGCCAAACCATAGTGGCGCCCAAGGAGGAGCCTCTCAAATTGCCTAATGAAGGCAGAGATGGCGCCTATGTAAATGTTAGGGACCCACTTTGTGGGGAATAAACTTCCCAGCTGATGGGCCAAGGCCCCTACATTCAAGCCTGCTATGACCGGGCCGATAGGAACTGTGACCATTGCAAGATGTCCAAGTTGTCCTAGATAAGCAAATCTTCCAAACATAGAACTGAATTGCCCAAGTAGATAGTAGCCCACCAAATACGTCAAGAGGTAAAATGAGGCGTAAGGTCTAACCAGAGTAGGTTCAGTGGGTGGGGAAAGCAAACGAGCGGCCATAGTGGAATTTACGTCCCCAATGTCCAGAAGGATATTTGAACCATCCATTGGCAAGGGATTCCTTCTGGTGGGCGTCATCTGGGGAGGAATTATACCAGTCTGTTGTTGGAGTTGGGTTTTCCAAGGCGTACACCTTGGTCAAGAAGTAGGCTAGAAACCAAGATAGGAAAAGAATTCCCCTCATGGCTTCAGAAAAGGAGTGTTATCAAAATGGAGGAGTAGCTAGAAGAGTAATAATCTTTATTGTTGGAACATTTGGGTTGAAGGAAAGTTTGGAACTTATATAGCTTCAAAAACAAGGCTGAACCTTTGGGAGGAGTTTGGGAAATGAATATGATTTACCTGAAAATCAATTATTTGAAGTACCTGTCTAAGTAAAACTTAAATAATGGCTTAAGGATTATCAAACTGATGTGGTTTAGGCAGAGGATCCAGAAAGTCTTTAGCATGTTCAAGCTAATTAAGCGGTGTAAACTGAGAAGATCCAATATACTGAAGTACAGAGCTATGCCTAAAGGCAGAGAAAGCAGGTCCAGGATTGTCCGAGAAGCTAAGAGCAGCCAATCAAACGCTGAGCGGTAAGTGACGTAAACCCGCTTATTATTAACCTTTTTGATTTTGAAAGGCTTTTTGAAAGCAAAAAACAATTGAATCAAATGATCATAAATAGGTAATTCAATAGTTTGTGATGATCTGATACTAATGATGCATTCTTTAGAAGCGTCCAGGGTTTGAATCCGGTTTTCAAAGCTTTTGAGACCAACAGCATAATTGTGAAGTGTGTTGTGTGGTGTTTTTGACTTTAAATCCTTTGAATATTTGTTCTGGTGCTGGTTTGTAAGCTTGTTTTTACAATGTGTGTAAATAAGATTCAAGTAGTCAGGGAAAGAATCCCTGACAGTAAACTTCATGAGTTTGAAGTCCTCTCAAGCAACCAATCAAGAGCCGTCCCTAGGAAGAGGCACAGGCCTGCGGCCCAACCCCATGACCACGACGCTAAAGCAAGATAATCAGGTAGCCAAATTGAGATTTTTGACCAATGAAAGAACTCCCAGGCCGAGCACCATTTTGCTGCTTTCAAACCCAAGTACCCAATTCCCCCGGCCCAGCTTTCCCCAATGCCCTGATGAACCCATGGAAAATGTTAAGTTCGGAGGTGGGGTGCTATATAGACCAAAGGACCCTGCGCTCCAAACTTATTGCCATTTTTGAATAAAGGTTATGTTACTTTGGCTCATACAGCTATTATCATATTTTGTATTTGCTGTCTATAAGTTAAGTTTGAGATTTTCTGGCCCTCCTGCCCCTCTGCCTGCAGTTTTCTGTCCATCTGGTGCTCCCTTTGGGCCCGTTCATTTTACTGATTATCCATTAAAGCCCGAATATAAGGATTACACACCAGAGAAAATCATTGAACTTGACCCATTAGCCCGCATCCAATCCGCTATCAGATACAACCACCAAGGCCTGTGGATATTCTCTACCCACAAGTTATTTATAGGAAAATTCAACTACCTCCCGGCCTACAACGTTTATATGGAACCACCCATAACACCAAAGCCAATACCTGCCTCTTCCCCCGACCTGCCAACTGACCATACCAGCAAGCTTTTCGGTATAGTGTACATCACCCTCACTGGAGTGGTGGACACCATTGTACCAGCCACTGGCCCGTGGTCTTGGTTAGGAAAGTCTACTTCTTACCTCTTAAAGTTAGCCCCTCTCTTGTGGTGGGCCCTGCCCACAAAAAACCTGGCCCAAGTTACCTCCAAAACCAGTGGGCCGGCCGCCCAAGAGTGGGTCCCTGACAGTATCCCTAATAACCTTGTCACCCCTGTATTTTGACTTCTTCAGGCCCACAAGCAGCTTTACAGAGGATGGCTTGCCAACTCCACTGACTTGTAGAAGTAGTTATGCCTAGGGATGCTTTAGCTCAGCCTCCAGCAGGCTTTGGCTCTTGGCCACTACACATTTAAAACAGGATTATGATATTATTGAATATTATAAAATAAATTTTGAGTCTGTGACCCAGAGCCAGAAACTGGCTATGGCTGCCCAGGGCTGGCCAAAGCAACCTTACTTATGCCATCTTTACAGGGAAAAGGTTGTCTTGGCTCCTCAGTCAGAACAGACTCCATGTAGTTCCAGCTGATTTTGTTCTTCCCAGGCTATCAGGAATATTCCCAACTCCAAAGCCCTGGTTGCCCTGCTCACAATATGGAAAATACATCTAAGGATCCCATCCCTCACTTCACAGTTTCAACATAGTTTTCTCACACTAAATGAAATGGTCACTTTAATGGAGACAAAAAGCCAAACAGATTTTACTAAAGAACAAAATAATTCAAAGGTATCCACCAGCGTCACCCGCCATGTAAATTCACTGCCACCTTTGGCTTTGGACCAATCCGTCTTCCCTCGCCGCACCAAAAAAGGGCCAAAAATTGCAGCCCAGCCACTCAACTCTTTAGACAATTTAGCGCATACTGTCGACGAGAGGTTTGTCCTGACCTACCCTGCAGGGCCCCCAGCTTCAGTAGTTCCCTCCTGGGAGGAAACATTAATTAATTTGGACTACTTACTGGCCTGGTGTTGCCCTCTCCTAAAAACAATTAGGGACACCCAATTAAAAGATGCCACACCAATAACCACAAAATTGATTGAATCTGAAATATGTGAAATGTTCTCCAACCAATCAGATGCACCAGCAAAAATTAACTTGAAACTCTACTTTCCTCATGGTTCCAACCTGAAAATTTTATGCACCACCCAATCAGATTCAATTCCTGCTGTCATGTGATTCTTGCCCTGCAAATTCACTCCTTTTATGCAGCAAGGTGACTTTCAGTCCCCTGCTTGTCTATTTTCATTCATTAAAACTTTAGACCTTGTTGCTTAAAACTTTGTTGTAAATTTTGAAGTGTTGACCCGTTTTTGAGTCTCCCTAAACATTATACAAAGTGTTAGTATTTTTTGTTCTTACCTTTGACCCGTCCCGTCACAACCTGGTCTCCTTTTCAAAGCTCTTTAGCTTAGTCACCGCCTTTGAGCTTTACGCTAGCACTTTACGCTTTCAAAACCATCATTTGAACCTTGATTTTCATTTAAAATTCTTTATAAATCTTAGTTCAAGTTTAAGTTTTTACCTGATTCTCTTGGTTTTCAAACCCGCTTTTTGTTTCTTCATCCGCCAAGCCACCCAAACCCAAGGCCAAGGCTCCCAAGTAGTTTCTACCGTTTATTCCTGGTTTCTTCTTGTGGCTTCCCTCCTCTTTGAAAACTTTACCTCTCCAAGAGCTAAAAATTGCATATTTTAAATCTAAATTTTGTTGCCGTTCTTACCATGATCCTCCCAGCCTTAAAATTTGTAATGTTCACCTTGGCACCCCTTGTGATCCTCCTCTGGACCACCGCTCCCAAGTTATGGTCACGGTTCTCCACTTCTGCACAACTTGTGGGAAACAATCCCTCTAGTCTTCTGTACCTCCCCGGCAAACTTTTTGTCTCAGGTGAGAAAATTGTTAAGAGTCTGACTTGTGACAACCTGGAGTTTCCCCCTGTAGACTATACCAAGTCTGTCCCGCGTTGGAGATGGTTTCTGCCTCCCCCACTCATGACTCGGACAAAGGCAACCCATCTCCCCCAGTTCCAGTAGGGCGGTACCCAGCTCTCACTTGTATACCCTGGTTGCTCACTGGGTTAGCTTTGATGGGATTGAATGTGTACTTCCCTCAGCTGTCCCCTGCGTCCTCCTTTTTGTCTCCCTCCAAGCGGCTGTTCCAGTACTCCACTGGGCAGCATCCTGGTGGTTCATCTTGCCAGGATGGGAGACAAACTTAGTTAGTTTAGCCCCCTCTCTCACCCGCCAGGCACCCATCTGTCAGGCACCTGCATTCAGTCAGCCGCCAACCACCCGTGGGACTGGGACCCCAAATCAATCAAATCAGGGCCCCAATACAAGTTCCTAGGGGTAACCCCAGGTCAAACCACTCCCAAAATAGACACAGGAATTGATCTGGGTCCCAGCCATTCTCTGAAATGTGCTGAGCTAATCATTGGCCAGCAACAAGGAATTCTCCACCCTTATAATAACAATACAGAGCAAGAGTTTGTCCTATATTCACTTTCTAACCCCCAAAAGTTGCCATCTAGACTTTTGGGATCCCCAATCCAATGTTTTGACTCCCACTTGCAAAATTTTGCACCATGAGATACACTATAAATAAAGGACCCACCCACAATGATAGGTTGGGCAATCATTGAGAGTTTTATCCCTCAATTATAATACCATATAAATCAATCTCTTACTTACAAACTAAGAGCAGAAGAATACTAAGCTTTAGTCATCCCAATCCTGTCAGGGATTCACTCATTGGGAAGTCTTTCTCCAATTGAATGGAGTAAAGCTCCCAAGTTGAATTTGATCAGAGTAGAACCTACTGGAATCCCTATCATTAACATGTGTAAAATGTGACCAAATAGGCAGAATCTTCCCAAGAAGGGAGTGAAGTGATTGAGGAGATAATAGATACTGGTGTACCCCAAGACCAACCAGGGGGCCTTGGGGTGGATGATAGGTGGGAATTAAGCTGTTTCAACGTAAGGGACATGCCTTCAACGCGGACCAAAATGATACCAAATTGAGTCTTCAGATTTGTCTGTAGGTGTTGGTTTGGGGTTTTTGAAGTTAACATTTTCTTGCCCATAACTGATTAACACACAAAAAGTCCATACAAGGAAGATGAACTTCATGTTGTTGGGGAAGAACCTTTAAGATCTACTAATCAAGTGTTTTAGAATTGAAAATATAGATTTATTGGTTGATAGGAATAAAAGAAATTGTTGGAGCAATTTGGAAGGGAAGAATTTGTCAGATTAAATACTGAGCTCAAGTGATGAAGGAAACATAGTGGTTACCAGGTGATCCTACAATAATAAATTGAAAAGTATTGCCTTGCAGGTCTGCAGCAGGCTGCAGCCTGCAATGCAAGAAGAAGAAGTAATTTGAGTTATTGCTTTGCAGGGTACTTCTTCACCATGATGGGGATGGTATTTTGGCTTTGGATGAGGAGTATTTCTCTGGCTTGGTATTTTTACTTCCTGTGATTGGCCAGATGGTTCCCCTGAACAGTGACTGTTGGTGATTACGCATTTAATTTTAAGTTGATTGGATGGTTTAGCAGTTTCAGAGCTCAATTTTAAGCCTATGCAGTGGTTCCTGTTGTATTTATCATCTGGACCTTGATCTTTGGAATTTAGAATAGAATTTATACAGTCGGTTTGGTTAGAGCTTTTGCTCTTGCTTTTTTTGTTTTTGCTTTTAAAAGTGCATCCATTAATTGTTTTCAAATGCAGATTCAAATTAATTAATCCAAATGATCCGTTGTTGTAAGTATTGTCACTTTTAGCATTTAAAAATGCACTTCCCAATTTCTCTTCTGTACTAAGGGATCCAAGATTGTTTGCATTGTCTGTGAAAGGGATAGAATTCCTTAAAAATCCAGAAAAGAAGACAACACATCTTTCTTTCTCAGCTGTGTTAACAGCCTGTCTAGTGATTGAGAGATACCAACAGGAGTCTCCAGTGTTTGGGCCTACACCACAAGGAGCCAAAGGGATGGATTATGAGGAGACAGCACAACTCAACTCTTCATACACCACCTCCATGGCTCACTGGTGTTGCCTCAGTCCACCACATCCCTGGAAGTTTATGCTTCCATACATTATGTCCTGCCATACTTTTGTCAAGGAGCTGGATGTACGGGTATTCTGGCTACCACCAAAACACTTAACATCCAGTCACCGCCTGGTTTGGTGCCCTTCCAATATACAGTTTGACATACCAAGAATGGCAATCAAGAAATATCACATGACTTTCCAAGTATCCAGCAACTTGAACCCATTCCACACATGACCATCCTTATCTTTGATATGACTTAGATCTCTGCCACAGTGCAAGCTATATAAGTCTAAAGTATTATCCAATAAAATATACTTCTCTTCTTCTTAATTCCATATTTGAAGCTTCCCCAAAAGTTGCTCCTCATCACTTTACAGGAAGTTTTGAACACTATCACACACACATCAAGGTCATCAAGTGGTTGATGAATGTCTACCCCATTGTAGCAGCCTTGATGGGTTTCCAGCTATCCAACTTGGTACCATATCTGATCCAGCTGATACCAGCCAACCTTGGGTATTACACAGGCCCATATATTTTCCAAATAAAATCTAGGTAATGTAACCCCTAGTGTCTGGTTAGCAAACAACTTCTTGAAAATTTTAGGGAATGAATAGTGGCCAAGATCTCTTCTGACAATGCCATCCTTAAGCTATCAAGAAATCAAAGAAAACTGGATATTATACTTTGAGCCAAGGTACAAAGAAGCCTATAGTTTTATTTCAAAGAATAGAGTGAATTCATACTCAGGAAGAGGGACGGGGCAACCCCCTTTAAATATCCAACCCACCAACAATCAAAGGTTTCTGGGTAGTGTAAGGCTTCAGGCTTTTTCAACAACAGCTGCAGTTGTATCAAAGCCTGTGCTCAACCATCACCAATAAATCATTATTTTCAAATTATAAAAAAGATATAGTTCAAATTGAGACTTTATTTTTATTGATGAGCCTAAATAGAAGGAGACTAAATTCTTGGAATAATAGAACTGTGAGGGCTTTTATACCCAATTATATGAAAAGGAGATGATAGGAGAACTATTTTAAGCGAGATCAACTCATAATTTGGAATCAGAAATATTATGTCAAAGTAATTTTATGAAAGCTTAAATTGAGAGCTTTCAGCTGACACCAGTTTGGGCTAAAATGGTTCAGTATTTATAGAAATATAGGCAATCAAAGATAGTAAAGGAGAAACTAACAATCAAAATAGAAGGTTTGGCATAAATATCAACAAAATAGGAAATATAAGTTGAGACTTAAATTCTCAGTCCTGACAGAAAGTCCCAATGAAACTGCCCCTCATCCTGCAGCCCAACCACCTGCAAGATTATATTACTATTACTGAAACCACTTCTACCCAGCTTTTTGGAGTATTATATATCACTTTAACTGGCTTGGTAGACTACATGGTCCCTAATTAAGGCCCCTAATCTCTGATTAGTTGATCAATCTCCTACATTATCAAGTTGGTACCAATCCTATGGTGGGCTCTGCCTCAGGCCCAGCAGTCCTACCACCCACATCTACTGGCATTTCACTCAGAAATTGGTACCCTGACATCCACAGATATTCAAATATAAATATAACTTATTTTCATCTATACATTGTGCTGATGAAACTGTCTCCCATCCCAAAGCCCAGCTGTTCATCTGCCATCAACTCACCTACTTTTGATGAACCACATTGAGAGCTGGTTTGTAGGCAAGGACTAGGGTTGGTTACCAGATTATTGGGATGAGGCACAAGAGAATTAACTCACAAAGATAAAAGATAGCTCTTTTAAAGAACCATGATGTTTTAATTAAAAAAGAAAAATAATACTTCATAGAAAATAGTGTTTTCAACCTAATAGTAGTATCTTTAGGAAGATTATGCTATGTTGAGAGATTAACTGCTACTATTGCAAATGATAAATAGTGGTCACAACTTAGAAGTGGAATCCTCAGTAAGATTCAGCAACGGTGAAATAGGTGTATAAGTTGAGGTCTAGGACACTTAAAATTTATAAGGATAACACTCAAATTATAAAATTAGAGTAAGAATGACAAGTTTATTGTTAGATAAAAGATAGAGCATTTATAGACTTAGTAGTCTGGCAGGATTAAAAGGAATATCTAGGGGTATCCTTCATATTCTCTACTGTAGTGGATGTCAGGGATTTGAAAGACAATTGTTTCACTGAAATTGACACCTTTGTATTTGTTTTCCTTGAGATTGATACCTTTGATGAAGTTTCAGAAGAAGTTAATTGGTCTAGAGCTCTGTTTCCAAGGGGGTTAGTTAGTGCTTAACTGATTGCCTCAGACAGGTTTTATTGTTGGTTCAAGTTGGTTCCTGAGCCAAGAGTTTTATTAGATAGTTTAGAATCATTATAATATCTGATATTGTCTAAATGATAAATGGTTGCCTAAGAGAGGTAAATTGTTGTTGTTTTTTGTCCATCCTTAATGATTGATGTTTATTTTTACGCCTTAGGATGCTGTTAGGGTTATCAATTATTAGTACTTTTGAAGGATAGAAGTGAAGCCCTGTGATGGTTATACCAAGGGGCATAAGCATCCTTAGACCAGATGTGGTCCTTCCCTGAGATGAATGTGCTTAGGTGGCATTAAATAATTAAAATATCTAATTTCCTACCTCAGCTGGGTTACTTTCACCAAAAAGGGATGAAAATTTCCCCGTCTATGACTTATGGGTAGCTTTAAGGAGGAAATTTACTGCTAATGTGCAAACATAGTGGGACTAGAATTTTTATTAGGGTGTCTTTCTAGAGAAGAAGATGAATCTTTGTTGAGAAATTTTGGTTATTGCTGGTATGTTCAAAGCTACAGATGATTTTCCTTGCCAATGTACTCTACCTTGTCCTATGCAAGGAGCACTACATAATATAATGTAATATAATATAGCTTTGAAGATAATTCCATTTATTGAGACTGGTGTACAATTTAGCTAGCAGCTGCAATCTATCCAGGTGTAACTAATAATTGTTATCATCCTTTCAGGTGTCTGTACCTATATATACTGCAACAAACCTTGTTCTTGTCCTTTCAGGCAGTTCTCAGTGACTACTTTTGCAATAGGTCTTTTTTTGCTGGCTATGCTTATCCTGATTGGCTTTCCTTGGCATTTGTGCTGCTACTGGCCTTTACAAGGTGTACATGTCACTTCAGCTACAGCCTACACTCTTTTTGAGCTAGCCTACTAGCAATTATTAATTGGCTGCGCCTTCCTGCGCCTCTGATGGCACTAAGGCATTGCCCTTCTTGTTGATTGATGCTTAGGTATATTCCAAACCTTATCTCTCTATCTATGAGAATAGAAATGTTGGCATTCTTTTTAGGATTTAATCAGTTATCTTTTTCTTGATGGCAAGCCTTCTGCTTGTTAATATGACAGGTTGAGTCAGGGATTATATGCTGTAAAATAGCCGACTCAATCCAATATCAACCCAAAGATTAGCTGCAGTGTAATGGCAACCTGAACCAATAAGGAACCAATTATCTGCCATGTAATGACAGTGCAAACTTGGTATTTCCTAGCCTTTCACGCATTGATTGTTTGATATACACATATACACCTTTCAGAATGGGTGGGGCTGAGTTGATACAATATCCAGTGGAAAGGAAAGAGAGATATAAAATTGATGATCTATTGATTACACACTGTGTAATCAATGATAATAACCATATTGAAATACAATTATAAACCTTATAATAGTCATATCAATTATAATAAACTAGTGATTATACAGTGTATAATCACTACACTTAATAGAATAATAATCTAATGATAATAGAGTGTAACTTATTAAGATCTGTGTGTGATTATTAGCCTGTTAATTTGTGATCAATAAGCCTAATCTAACATCAGGATTAAAAATTTCCTTCCTCTTGAAACCTGGGTCCAAGAGCGGGTTCAAACCCTGGTCCTGACTACTTGAGGGCTATCAGGCTGTCAGGAATATTCCTGACATAAATCAAATCCTGACCAAAGGAAAATGTTGGGAAAATATAGGAGAATTCCCAATTAAAGAGGCCAAATTTGATGAAGAATTTCCCCCTTTATTTGGGGAAAATAAAAATCAAATTGAAGAAAAAACAGATTTTAGTAGACGCCAGATTAATTTATCATCCAGGCAGGCACCCACTGCCACCGCACAGACGCCTGCCACGCCTGCCAGCACCCTCTGCCAGCCTCCCTGCACCCAGCCAGTTGCCAGCGGGCCTTCTGCTGACCCCCCACTTGCCCGCCAAGCCCCCACTGCCCAGCCAGCCACCCGCGCACCCAGCCAGCCCCCTGCAAACCCGCGCCAGCCTCCTACTTGCTTGCTTGCCTTCTGCCTGCCTCCCAGCCGCCAGCCAGACCCCTGCTGCCCACCTGCTTGCCCACCCAGCCCCCAGCGGGCCCGCCGCCAGCCCCCAGGCCACCTGCTTGCTCCCTGGGTCCCAGCTGGCTGCCAGCCATACACCTGGGTCCCAGGCCTCATCCCCCAGCCAATCAAAAAAGTACTTGATTGCAGGGAATAATGCAGGGAATAATTTCTGCCCTGCAGAAGAAAGGAAAAACCAAAATTCAGATTCTAAAACCTATTCTGACCTTTCAGAAGATAAGACAAATCAGGTCTCAAAAGTTAAAAATAATTTGACTTCAAACCAATGGGATTCAGAGGATCACATCACATGCTTGAGCCCAGACCCCAGCCAAACTGAACTTTCCAACACAAAAATAGATTTGGGAAGTTCCATGAGCCATCCCCATCACCTGACTTCACACCCAGGGAACATCATTGGCTCCAGGCAGGAATGGCCAAACCCCCAGCAGATTGCCAAAGAACAAGAATTTGGCCACCTCCTCAAATCCCAATTCCCAATCACCTTGTCCAAACTTCTGGGATCCCCAATCCCTTTCTTTCACTCCCACTTGCAAAATTTTGCAAGTGGGAAGCACTATAAATAAAGGATCCCCCCTCAGTACTAGCTTGTGCTATTATTGAGCTTAATACCCTCAATAAAGTGAAATTTTACTTAAAAACTTAAGTCAACTTTAATAGTTAGCCCCAGCCAACCTCCCTCCAATCCAAGGAAGATGAACTATCTCATCTTCACAGCTGTTCTCACAGCTTGCCTTGGGATTGGAGGCTACCAACAGGGACCAGAGTTATTTGGGCCCTCTCCAGAAGGGCTAGGTCATGACCCTTATTATGACCCTGGCCAACTCAACTACTCCCATACTGGACCCTGGCCTCCCCTGGTGTCTCCAAATTCCACGCTCTCCATTGCAGTGTACACCTCCATGTACTATGTATTGACCTATTTTGTTGGGAGCTTTGGAAGATACAACATCCACGCTAAGGTCTTCCACTGATTGATGACTATATACCCCATCATCACCGCCCTGACTGGATTCCAATTTGCCAACCTACTACCATACCTGCTGCAAGTGGTACCCACAGTTTTGGGGTATTATATAGGCCCAAAGACCAGGGGGCCATACACCCACAGGTTTTCAGGATTGAGTCCCCTCAAGCTAAGGCCGCAAACACTTCCCACAATGAAGATATCAGCAAAGACCTTGAAGCCACAGAGCCTGATGGAAGACAAAACAAATTGCCTTATGGAGGAAAATTAATTCCTACCATTATCTTGACAAGTTTGAAGCCTATCTTGGTGGCCAATTAAGATTCACCATCCAAGGAAAACACAGACCTGAAGGCCACCCTCATGACTATGACTCAAGAGCAGAAGAGTCAAGCAACCCTTCCTGAAGACACAGCCAATGAGCAACCTCCCAGCAATAGTGCCATTTTACTGCTCTAAAACCCAGGTGTCATGGCCACCCAGTCTCATATTTCCTGATCCTATGATGAACCCCACATAGTAGATGTAAAGTTTGGCAGTGGGGTACTATATAGATCCATAGACCCTGCACTAAGACTTTATTATCATTTTTAAATAAAAGTTTATGGGATATTGGTTTCCTCAATTACTACCCTATTTTATCTTTGCTATTTACCAACTCATTTTGAATCCTTCCAGCCCGCCTGCAGTTTATTGTCCACCATGTGCCTCATTTGGTTCCGTCCACTTTACAGAGTACCCTTTTAAGCCCAAAACCAAAGACTTCACCTTTGAAAATATAATAGAGCAAGATATCTTATCCCAAACAAAAGTGTTGGCCAGATACAATAGACAAGGCCCTTGGCACATAAATGAGCCCTGTCTATTCCAAGATATATATAACTTCCTGTCTGTGTACCAGTTGAATATGGAGCTGCCAATCAACCCTAAAGCAATGTGTTGTCTGCTTCCAAACTTCCCCTGGACCATACAAACAAACTGTTTGAGATAGTGTACATCATCCTCATTGGGGTGATTGACACTATAATCCCAGCTGCTGGCCTATGGCCCTGGGCGGGAGAATCAATGTCCTGCCTTATTAAGTTAGCACCAATCTTGTGATGGGCCCTGTCCATAAAGCCCGTGACCTGTGCATTCCCATAAAACAACAGCCTGGCCACCCAAGCTTAGATACCTGGCACTTTATTAGAAAGCACTAACAGTATAAGGTTTTAGTAATGTAATAAATTCCCACAAAGCTAAAATGCTCAATTTTCATTAAATGATAGTTCTTATTTAGAGATGTCAACAAGGAAGTAATTCTCAACTTTCCCAGCTACTATAGATTCAGAACCTAAAGATAAAAATGCAGGATTGTCAAATTCTTTTGCGTGAACCCACCAACTTACTGGAATATTTTTCATCCTTTTATATAAAAAAGCAAGCTGTTCTAGGATGAAAATTACTCCATTAGGTTGGTGAGTTCATGCAAAAGAATTTGCCAATCCTGTATTTTTACCTTTAGGTTCTGAATTTACAGTATATACTTCTGGGAAATCAGTTTATGGATTGATGGTAACTTTTTATTGGCCAGCTGGACATCTGTTTTGATCTTTCTGGCACAATCTGTTTGTTGTTTAAGATAATTAATCCATAAATTTCAGTCTCTGAAGGTGACTCAATCTTTGGGGTTTATCTGGTGACTTTTTGGTTCCCAATCTTTTAACTTGATGTAGTTTGAGCCAATTAAAATTCTTTTCAATAGGATTTTTTATGTTTTTCTATTTCCTGGGTACATTTTCTCCAGAGTGTTGATTCTATTTTGGGAGGAATATTGAAATCAATTAATTAAACCTGTCAGGGATCCACTGATTGGAGAGCCTTTTTTTAATTGAATGGAGAAGGGTCCCCAGTTTAAACTTAACTAATGTGGACACTACTGGAATCCCTATCATTAACATGTGTAAAATATGAACAAATAAGCAGAATCTCCCCAAAAAAGGGGTGAAGTGATTTAAAAGATAGTAGCCACTAGTGTACCCCAAGACCAGCCAAGGGGCCTTGGGATGAATAATAGTAGAGTACCAAGCTGTTTTTATATAGGGGGCATGGCAAAAATGTGGACCAAAACAATATCAAATGTAGTCTTCTGATTTATCTGTGGGAGTAGGTTCAGGAGTTTCAAAGTTCACATTAGCTTGCCCATAACTAATTAACACATAAAAATCCCAAACAATAAGGATGAACTTCATGTTGGCGGAGAGCCCTATTTATCTAATAATCAAAGTTTTAGGAGTTTGAAAATATAGATTTATTGACTAAGATAGGAATAAAAATTGTTAGAGCAATTTTCTCATGATATGGAGATCAGTTTAAATACTGAGTGAAATGTGGGGATAGTCAGAGTGGTTACCAGAGGCTGCTACAAGGATTGATTGTGAAGTATTGTCTTGCAGGACTACAGCAAGCTACAGCCTGCAAAGCAGGAAGTAGTAAGGTTTGCTGGTGCTTGCAGGGTGCATTTGGGCTGGTGGTTGTGTTTGGAAGGATTTCTTATTGGGATGAGAGTTTTTTCCTTGGCTTGGGTGATTTTTGACTTCTGGTTGGTAGTTTAGGGCGGCAGGAGTTGCAGTGGAGGCATTAAAGGATGTTTGGGGACTTTTATTGGTGGTTCTACACACTGGGGTGTTTTTGCTTAATTTAGATTTTATATTAGAACCTTTATTATCATCCTTGTTGTTGTTATTCTTGTTGTTGTCTGAACCTGAGATTATTGATTTTATAATATGATTTATTAAGTTTGAAGGGTTTTCAAAACTGTTTTTGCATTTGGTTTTTGGTTTTGAGTGTATAAGTAAAGAGCATTCATTTTTAAATTTTGAATGCAGATTTAACAGCTTGTTTTTAACTGTTTCCAAGGATAAAATTCCAGGTTCTGTATTTATGAAGAGATTGTCTTATAAATCTTTTGTGCCAGACCCAATTAAAAAATTGTTTTGTGAAGAAGGAATGGAATTCCTTATAAAGCCATATTTGATAAATTGATTCAGTGATCACACAATCAAGCAACTGCAAATTTTTAAGCTTTTAAACCAATATACTCCAGCACTTTTGCAGGCTCATTTTGGGCCTTGATAGGCACAAGATAGACTGGCAAATAATTTATTTTTGAACAGCAATGATTGAATGGTGCACCAAATTCTTTCTCAGTTAACTCAAACTAGTTTTCTGGTTTAAGCAAGAGGGTCTGATAGGAGGATATTTTATAAGGTAAAATCCTTTTAGTCAGGATTTGGTGGATATTCAGTGAAATAAATAGGCCCAGAGGGTGATTCTGGTGGACAGGACAGTTTGAGCTGGGGGTGCACAGAAATATCAGCAGGTGATATAACAAGGGCATGAGGTCCTGTAGGTACTGGATGAGAATTTAAAAAAAACCAGAATAAAATAAGGTAAAAATCTGGTTGAACCAATTTTTCATCACACTTTATTATCAAAATGGCAATGAATCCTGTCACTGAATTGGTGAGTTAAAAGTACCCTCCTGCCAGGCTTCATTTTGGGGGCCAAAATCTTTAGTTTTTGTGGAATATGATTGGGAATCTGAGGTGGAAGGGTGGCGTCATGCCCAGGGTAATGATCATTGGTCAGTGTAGTAGAATATATGTCAATTTCATGGTACCAACCTTGTGAAGCTTGCCTATCCAAATTAGGGATATAACAGGCTGTGGGGCTGATGGCTATCAGGACTGCCTTTTTGCTGCTAGTCTTTTTTACACAAATTATTACTTGAATAACCTGGCTTTATCAGGGCCCAGAATGGGCCAGACAAAACCCTATGTTGCATAGGGTAAACGCCTGCAATGAAGCAATCACACGACCAAACAATTGCATTGTCAATCATGCAGATTAACCCAAAGGAATCTTTAATTCTAAGTGGAGAATTGAACCCTGGTCAATGCCAAGCCTGGGGACAATTGAAAACCCTCCCAGAGCCAAGTGGAAAAGATTTTAATTGGCCCACACCCTCTGAAGCCCAGAATTGGGGACTTGGGTTGCCAAATGACCCAAAATACCCCTACCAGCTTCCCCAGGGAAAAAATAATAAAAGGATCCATCTAACTGACAAATCAGGAGTCACCAATGGAACCCAGCTTAAGAATAATCCATTGACAACCAATAAGAAGTTGCTAGTAAGCCAAATTGCAGTTTCCCAGCAGGATATAGCTGGGAACACTGAAATCCCCTTTTCTTTGTTGACATCTTAATAAAGCAAGTTTATGCCTAGAAATTATTATCTTGTTTCAGGAATTGCCTATTTTTGCTCAAATTTAATTATTCTCTTTGAATTCATTTGTGAATCCACTACACAATACAAACTTGCATATCCATATTCTCCTGGCTACACTCCTGCTGCTCTTGTCAAACCACTCCGCCCCCTTGACTTAGAGTATTTCCATCCCCACCATCTGGATCTGCCACCAGCTATGAAGGAGATTCCTACTGCCCCTCCTGTCCCTGACGCGCCTCCCACCCAGGACTTTAGCAAGTTGGGGTTTGTCTATATCACAGTATTGGGGCTGGCTGACCAAGTTGTGCCCCATACTGGGAGTTGGCACTCCCTAGCCACTGCTCTCAACTACCTGGTTCATATAGCGTCTATTGTGTACATGGCCTTCCAGGCCCAGCCTGCCTCTCCTTTGGGAGTCCAGTTGGACTCTGGTATGGGCTGTGACAGGCTTTATCCATTTGACATTAATTGAATAGTGCTTAAAATTTTGCTTTCAGGGTTGAACTCAATTTTCCTTTAAAATTTAAGTATTTAGACTTGTGTTTTTATTGTTCTTGCTGATGTAATTCAGCTTTTGCTTGCTCTTTATTTCAATTCCCCCTCCACATCCTGATTATGAACAGCTTAATTCAAGACAACTTAAGCAATTTAAGTTAAGTTTTGAGATTATGTTTATCTAAACAGCCATTTAAATTTTAAGTCTTTGAGATAAACTTTCCCCATGCAATTTAAAAATTTTTCTTTTGTCAATAATAAATAATTGGAGCCACCAGCCTCAATAGTAAGTTAATATTGTTTGACTTGCACCCAAAAAGGGTACTTGTTAGGTTTTAAATCTTGTTTCTAATTTTGAAATGTTGTTGTTTTTTAATTGTAATTACGTCTTCTTTAGCTTGGAATATTCCTTATGATTCCCTTTGAAAATCTGCTTTATCATCTTGGTAATTTTTACAATATTACTTGGTCTTTAATTGTTCAAAGTTTTAATCCTAAAATTGATCCTGAGAAGTACCTCAATCTTGAAGCTGGTATTTTAGACCAATATTTCATTGTGAAAAATGGTATCTAATTTATCTTCCTTAGCTTAATTAACCAACTTAGCCCTTGTATCTCTTCCTACACGTTATTAGGGGCTCTTTTCCAACTACTTTTGCAATCCTTGCCTACCTTTTTGTATCTAACTAACATAAATATATTGGGCCTTGAGGCATTATTTTATAACCATTTAGCCAAAAGCTTTATACCTTAAATGAACAAGGTCCACCAGAGGATTGTTGCTAAATTGAATACATAGGAAATAAATTGTCTAACCCAATACCAAGGACTGATATCAGGGATCATAGTATCAAAATTAACTCAAAAGGTAAATGTACATGCTCTCAAATATGTTATTAAAGTTGTTTATATGGAGATCAGGGGGAAACAGATAGCTAGTCTTTGATGTGGGGCAGTTTCATAGTGACTTGATAGGCAGAAAAGTAGTTGTATTTGTCTTCAAACAACCTAGGCTCAGTGTTACAACAGATATCTTTACAATTAAATCTGATTTTCTCTCTGGTACAGGCCAAAGGGTTAGACAATAATATTTTCTCTAATATGAAGTACTTATATTATGGCTTTATGGGATATTCCATAAAACAAACTAGCTTGTAGGGTGAATCAGGGGGCTGGAAAAATGTGGGTGGTGTGGTTGACTGGAAGGTGGGCTATTGGAGGGTTGACCTGTTTAGAAGGGATTGTGTTCAAATGACAGCTAACAAGAATAAAATATGGAAGCAATTGGGGGAGCAAATGGTTCATATCAATCTTTAATTAAGAATGTCAATAAAGTCTTGAACATGGTTCAAAGGTTCATATACTCTCCCATCACCAGGCTTTGCTTTCAGAGATTGGAAATTTAAGGAATGTGCATTTTTGTATTGAGAAGTCTTCTTGTGGGTTGAAGCAGCAAAATAGCACTGAGAAAAAACAACTGCTCATTGGTGAGATTGATTTAAAGAGTGGTACATTTATTCTATTCTCAAATGTTATTCTTGGGGGGCCTGGTAGATGATATTCTCCTCAGTGGCATTTGGGCCACAGTTTTCAGTGCTGATTTCATTTGATTATTCACTTGAGGTAATTACTAATAGGTTAACTGTTGAGGATTCCACTTCAGTGTAGGAGCAGTAGTTCTGCATTGCCCTAGAAGTAACCTCAGAGAAACAAGAATTGAAACTCTCATCAGCAGAAGAAATTCTGAATCTAATACAAGAAAACTTGAGCCCCAAAAAATCCAGGCAGTTAGTTTTCTGGCCCTTGGGGTTGGCAGCCTGCAGGCCAGGTCAACTAGGGGTTGATTCCCAACCCATGTCTTAGCCTGTGGTAGGGGTAAACTGTCATTCATGACAGTCAAGATCTTTATATTCTTCCAATATGTTTCCAAGGCCAGGCTGAATTGCAGAGTGGGTGTTGCTGACTGGTATTTGGCTCATTTCTGACTGTCTTTCATTGACTGATCCTTCAAGAAGATTGGCTGAGGCCCAATTAGACAGGTTATTACCACAGAGAAGGTGTGGGAATCATGTGTTGAGTTATCAACTTCAATTTTGACTTTTTTCAGAAAAACTCACATTGATTGCAGGCTCTCAACTTGATTGCTTCCAAATGAGAGACACAAAAACAACAGGCAGGCATAAAGCTCTTTGGACAGGTAGGCCGCATGCTGGGCAGTCCAGGGCTCAAACTGCAACTGGTGTTTTTCTTCATTAAATGAAGCAAAATGCCATTAATGACACTCACTGAAAAATAATTCTGTGGATTAGATTGTTAAGGATCTAGATGTACACAGATTCCGGCTACCACTATCCTACCTAACATCTAGTCATTGACCAATTTGATGCCATTCCAATATACAGTTTAACATTCCAGAAATAGCAACCAAGCAATATCACATGATTGTACAAGTATCCAGCAACTTGAGTCCATCCTGCAAATGATCAACCCCTAGGTTTGATCCAACTAAATCTCTGCCACAGATAAAGCTATATAAGTCTAAAGTATTATACAATAAAATATACTTATTTTCTTTCTTAATTCAATATTTGAAGCTTCCCTGAAAGGCGCTCCTCATCACTAATAGCAGCTACAATTTTTTGACCACGTCAATGAAAGAGAAAATGACTGACCAAAACCCACCCACTTTTGCTCATGTACTCAACCAGGCCACATATCAGATACCTGGTGCTGTAACTGTGCTGTTTTAGAAGAGTTACAAGAGGAAAAATATTTATAAACTAGATAATAATCTTTATTGAGATAGTGATTATATAGTCATTGTGAATCAAGGATAACAGGAACATGATTGTGTTGATCACACAGTTGGATGGTGAAAGGGGTGTCTTGATCCTGGTAATGAGTCAAGCGCCAAAACAAGGTATCCACCATAAGGGATCATCATTTGTTAATGTTGATGAATTTGGCAATTCAAGTTGACCTCCTAGTCTGGCTTTGAGTGGCTGGATAATTGGATTGCGGGTCACAAACCCACTTGCTTGGAACCTTGCTGGCAGGTCTAGCCTGCTGTTTCAACACCCCCCCAACTTAAGGTTGGCCTCCTCTGGGGGTAGGTTATTGGGGAGGTTGTCAGGAGCCCAGGCGCCATACTGGACACCAAGAATGGGGTCAAACACACTGTGACAACACCATACCACCTGCAGGCCAATGGACATTGAGTAGCTAAATGGTGCAACTTTGTGCAAGCCTTGGCCAATCTCACTGCCAGAACTGAAGACTGGTAGCAAGTGAGGTTGACTTCACTACTAGTGCCAAACTCAGTGAACAGATACACCAGAAAGCGCCTTTTGAATTGAAGCAGCACACAACCCAATATCATTCAAGCATTGTATGAACCCAAGCTGAAATTCCAAGCAAATTCCTCTTGCTCAGATCCCCAGGTCATAGAGACCAACAGTGATCAACATAAAAGGAAAACAAGCGTTCAGAAAAGACATATTTATCCCATCCAAGAGATATGACCCAGGACAAAACTTGGGCTTCATAAACATTGACAAAATCAAACTACAACCCAAAAAAGTAGGCCCAGCAATCATCCTAAAGATAAATAAAAATAACACTCACCTTGTGCAAGGACTTGGGAAGTGGAAAATGAAGACAGAATACTCCGTACCATGACCTCCTGAGACCCTGCAAAGCAAGACAAACAGTACAAGACTGCCCTACCTGCAACAGTAGAACAACAGCTAGTCCAGGGTGCCTGGGCTCTGATAAACCCCTAGTCAATGATAAGGAGTGCCTTTTTGGGAATCTTCAAACATTGAATTAGGTGAAAGAAGAGAAACTCTTATTGGTGCAGTAATATTTTAGACTTATTTAGATTTAATGTGGAGGAAGATTTAGTTGGATTAAACCTAGTTGGCTATGCAGGATGGGTTCAAGCCACTGAATACTGACAGTCATGGGATATTGCTGGTTGTCATTATCAGCATGTTGAACTGTATAGCTGAAGCCGGGTATCAATTGGGCAATGGGTTGGATGTTAAGGTAATTTGGTGGCAGCCAGAATGCTTGTACATCCAGATCCTTGACACAATCTACCCCAGAGGAGGCCAACTCTTCAGTCAGGGGGTGCTCGAAACAGCAGGCTCCCAACCTGCCAGCAAGGTTTCCAAGTAAGCAGGTTTGTGGACCTGCAATTACCAATTATCCAGTCACTTGAAGCCAGACTAGAAGTCAACTTGAACTTTCCAAATCCAACACATGAAATATTATATCCCTCACGAGTGACACCTGTTTTGGCGCTTGACTGCATTACTCGGACTGCTTCACCTCTTCATCATCCCACATGTGATCAACACAATCATGTTCCTATTATCCACACCACACTAACTAATATATAATCATTATCTCAACAAAGAATATTATCTAGTTTCTAAATATTTTCCCCCTTGTAACCTGCTAAACAGCATGAACAGCAAATATAAGTTTTGTACTACATTAAAATTAATAATATATAGTCACATGTTCAATAAAAAATCAAACCTTTTCTGATTTACCGTTATTGATACAAAAACTTTTTCACAGGTACATTCACACCATTGTTCATGTGTTTAAAAATAAATATGGTTTTAAAGCGTCCTGCCTGCAGCAAAGTAGGCGGGGAGTGTAAATTGAATTTTTGTTTAGGGATTAAAGAATTGCACATTTTATTAGTTAATCCATGACAAAAATTACGGTCTGTAGAATTTTTCACTGTTCAGGTATTTCTGATAAAAAGTGACATTGATTTTTACTTTGTGAGTTAAAATTTTGTCAATTTTATCTTTCATTTTTTGGGCCAAAAGCTGTGCATGTCAACTCTCGTGTCAGTAGCAGTCAGCCTTCTGTATCACACTGATGGCAATTTTCAAGTCATATGCCACAATGTGGAGATCTTTTCTTTTTGAAACCTGAATTTTCTATGGTTTCTATTTAAATCTCTAATGTTGGTTTCTAAGAAGGTTCTCTTGCTTTTCAAACCACCTTCAAACTTTTTAGATCGCAGTGTGTTCTGGTGAAACTCATACTGTAATGGCACTATCAATTTAAAATATATAATAATTGGGTTGGCTTGGACCACTTTAGCAACTAGTTCCAACATTAATCACCTAAATTGTCAATGATCTCGATCAAACGTCCCATAGTGCATGAATTAGACGGGACTGAAAACAGTGAATTCGACTTGACGCCATGGCTTAAAGATTCGTGTGAATATCTTGGCTTGTTCTGAACTGGTTTATAGCAACCACATTGAAAATACAATAAGATACTTGATTCCATTGAAACGACTTTGAATTTTGGCATATGTATAAGGAATTGATGCTCAAGCTATTATTGGATGCTTTCAACGGTCAATGTGGTTTATTGAATTCTGTATTTGAACGTAGTGCATAAAAATAAGGTAATGTGGTTCTGTAAGTTTATCTAAAATGCTTCTTTCAACTCCAGTTGCTGCATAAATTTAACTCAAGTCCAAGGAATAAGACTCCTTCAGAGATATTCCTTCCTCCTTACTCTCCAATATTATGGATTGAAGCCCAACCCATTGACTCTGTAGGCAGCAATCCACCACATTGAAACAGATTTAGACTACCTTTGAATTAAAACCAGACATCATTTCATTGATGAAGGTCTCTCTACTGATCATCATATTGTCAAGAAGAATAATCCCAAAGATGTTAGAGGCTATGAATACATTTTCAGGATCAAAGATACAGACATCATTTAATTGAACAAGGATTGCTTAATGGCTTACATTGTCAAGAAGGATAATCCCTGAAGATAATAGAGGATATGAATGCACTTCAAGAGTAAAGACAGACATCATTTCAATGACAGGTTGATTACTGATCATCATATTGTCGTTAATATATCCAAAGATGATTTAGCTGCGATTTTTTCCCCTGAATAAATTGTTTTGACGCGTCAATAGAGCATAACCAGCATAGTGCAAAGAAAATGCACATATATCATTATATATCTTCTTGATAAAATTTTATTGAACCAAGTATTATATCATTGTTAAGCTATGTGCCGCAACATAGCTTTAACTTTTTATATCCTTTTTTATTTGTGATGCACGCTTTTGAATTATGCCAAAAATATTGTTTTGATTAATAAATATATCTGCATTCTTTTAATTATCAAACATGACAAATTTTTGGTTTTTTGAAAATTTAAATTCAACGCTTTCAAACTCTAATAATTGTTTAGTCCAATATAAAAATACTTTC
>QTSX02005260.1:0-33110 GCA_014839935.2 Entomophthora muscae | reverse complement strand
GGGTGGCTTGATCCTGGTAATGAGTCAAGCGCCAAAACAAGGTATCCACCATAAAGGATCATCATCTGTTCATGTTGTTGGATTTGGCAATTCAAGTTGACTCCCTAGTCTGGCTCCGAGTGGCCAGGTAATCAGATTGCGGGTCACAAACCCGCTTGATTGGGACCTTGCTGGCATATGAGCCTGCTGTTTTGACAGTTGAAACAGTCAAAATTATTCAATATATATCAAAAATTAACTAAGCAATACCACCTGGATCCTGGGCTCCTATTCCTTCCACATCGTCAAGTGAGTAGCTAGTCCAGGTTGCAAAGAACCCTTGTGTGACCAATTTCTGACAATTATGCTGATTAATAAGTTCATATCTAGTAACCCTCAAATTATGTCAATTTATCAACATCAGTTTGCAAAGGGGACTCGGTTTAAGCTGGAAGACAGGAGCAGCTGTAACCCATTTTTGATCAACTGTTTGATTTAAATCCATTAATTGGGTCAATTTTGTTAATGGTTTGTTGGCTTTTCAAGCCTTTCTACTTGGCCAGATAATTCCCAGCATGATGGAACCTACCGTGACAATGAGATTGTGCTTGGTCACATCACAATTTATGCAGATTGTTTTATGAATTTAGGAGCAGGGCAAAAAATGTAACAGTTACAATTGTGACCTGCTCCCTAAAAACACAAAACAAATCTGCATGGATTGTGATGTGACATGAAGGTCACAAAATGATTTATGCCCAGCTGCCAAAGCCACAAAACCAATTGTGACAGGCAAAGCTTGGTATCAAGCCAATTGTGTCGATTTTGGTGCCCGTCCCAACCCTAGTCACAACACAAATTGTGATGATTTTGGCACCCGTCCCTACTCTACATATTACCCTGGTCAAAAAGCCTTCTATAAAATTTAAATATTTAAATGTGATAAATTACCGTTTTGGCTTTGGCGGCTTAGAGCCGGAAGCTAGCTGGAGCTAGGCCGAAGCATCATAATTGTTATCCAATCGTTTTATCGGAATTTAAGTGGCTGCTCTGGCTTTTTGGTCTAGACTGTAATTTGGATACAATATGTCACTACAGCTTGAATTGAACTATGATGTAATTAGTTTAGTAAAACTTGCAAGATCGATACCCAAAATCATTAAGTGGATATCAGATCTATTCGTTCTGCCTGCACTACAAGTGACTACCATCAAAGAAATAGCAGTCCTGTTACGCTAACCTTTTGCAAAACAAAATTTAAATGGCCTCTGTATCAGGTTGGATTAGAAAATTTAAGGCCTCAAAGGACTTAAAAAGAACTTTGAAGCAACTTTTTTTGATGGATGATATCAAGGGAGGAGTTTATGTAGGCCAAGACCAACTTGGAAACAAATATTACGAAGATAAAGATGAGATGTTTGGTAAGATGATTTCTTACCTCTTGTGGGCTTTAATTTTCCTTTTGGCTATAAACTTTAAACCGCAATCTTTTTTACACATTTGTATAAGACGGATATTAATCCTCATAAGCGAGAAATCGTCATGTCGAGTATGCTTCCTTTGAGCCCAATTCAACCCAGGTCCCCCCTCAATGGTAAAATTTTATTATTTGGGTCATTATTTTAGAGATTAGGCCATTTTCTAATGCACATGCTGCTCAAGTCGCAGCATAACACAGTTCGATTTTGAAAAAGTAACTAATTACACAATTTATATTTAAAACATTAATAACTCAATGAAAAATTAATATTTTTTCACACTGTAAACTATCAAAATGAAGCTAAGAATCTTATCTTTCTATTGGTGTAAAAATTTTAATATGTATACTATGCTCAATATTAAAGCAAAAGTAATTTAAAAGAGCATAATCCAGATTTTATTATATGATTATATCTAATGATATAAAGTAGATTACTTCAAAGCTAATAAATACTTTTTTTTGAATACACAACAGATGTTTTTTATTTGATGAAATTAAAGATAAGATTGAGAGCTTTATTTTCGCATTTTATTTTATTTAAAAAGCTCAATTCTCTAGGATTTTATGATAGTTTGAAGTTAGGATGTTTTTATCACTGTTTAGATTGATTTTAAGGTTCAAGTGAGCTTCGAACCTCAAATTGAGCATTCATTAAATGGAATTCTTTAATATTTTATCATTTTAAAAATATGCGGAAGAGTTACAATTAACTGAATACATCATTTTAATTGATTTGCATTGATTACAAAGAGGATATGATGTAATAATAATGCTTAGCTGCTTCACATATATCACTTGTGCATGAAAACTGGGTATTTAATTAATTTCTGCAAACATAAATTCAAGTTCAAACTATAATAAAAGCTATCACACCATTTCTTTCAGAATGGTGTCATTTAGCTTGGTATATAAGAGCTAAAGTACCACAAAGCTTCTAATCCAAATAACCCAATTCAAAGACCACATTCTGATCATAACTACTCCATCATTAAGGCACACATCAAAGATCTGACCTAATTACAGATTCAAAATACTACCATGTCCTCAGTTAAATTTACTTCTTCCATGCTACCCTTTTTTTCCTTGGGAGCTTCAACAAAAAGAGAGAGAATTGCAATGTTAAAAAAGGCATTCCTCTTTATTGCTGGTGATGATCTTGATAATTTCATCAAGCACTTCCTTACTCAAACTGAATTTGGGAAAGCTCAGTTCCTGCCAACTATTCAAAATCAAAAAGGCAATGAGTTCATTGAAAACTTAAAGGATCTCATGAAATCTTCTCCCCAAAAACATCTCCCAGCCTTGCGATCTCTGGTTACTTCCAGTTACTCTTTAAAAGAGCTTAATGATATGGGGTTTAATATAACCAAAAGTGAGTTTGAATACTCAAGAAAAATAAATAAAAATAAAAATGTAAGCTTAAACAAAAAAAGCCAAAAAAATAATAACTATTCATTAAAAAAAGAAATAACTAAAAAAATAATTAAAAAATTGCTGGAAAATTCTTTTGAAACAAGCCAGTTTACAAAAAAAGTGCCTGAAAAAATTTATAAAGATATAGAAAAAGAGATGAGTAATTACTCAACTGAAATTAAATACTCTCTACTTAAAACAAAAAAAGAAATATATGAAAATATGAAAATAAAAAATGAAATTTCAGTTTCAATTTCTACTTACTATAAATTAATCCCTAAAAATATAATAAAAAGTAAAAAACAAACTGATATGTGCAATATTTGTAATTTAAAAAATTCACTAGAAAAAAAGAAGGAAGAATGTGAAAGTAAAAACTTACCATTACCAGAATCTATAGACAATGACTTAAAGACTATTAATCAGCACCAAGACTTTTATGTTCATCAAAATTGTGAATATAAAAAAGATATTAATGAACTAGATGATGAGTCTTGTGTTGTAGTTATAGATTATAAAGAAAACTTAAAGGTTGGAGGTGGTCCAATTGAGACCAATAATTGTTTTTATTCAAAAAAACCAATCTCATTATTAGGGTTTGCATTAGTTTTTAAAGAAAACAATAAAATTAAATATGAATATCATGATTTTTTGTCTCAAATATTATCACATGATTCTTTATTTTCAGGTGAATGTCTAATAAGTCTTCTTAAATTAGATAGATTTAAAAAAATAAAAAATATAAAAGTATGGACAGATAATGGAAATCATTTTAGATCATATGAATTTTTATATTACTTATTTAAAGAGGCACCTAAATATATTAAGGGTTCCATAAAATATAACCGTTTTGTTGAATGCCATGGAAAAAGCATTGTTGATGGTCACTTTGGTGTAATATCAAAAATTTTAAAGGAAAAAGAAAATGTACTTTATATTAACAACATTAATGATCTAAAAAATATTTGTGAGAAAGAAGAAAGAAGAAAAGAATTATACAATTCATCTTTAACTGGTTCAATTGTTTCCCAAAAAGCATTTTTTTATATTTATGAAAGGAAATTTAGGCCTATAAAAAGAGAGCTTGAAGTTAAAAATCTGCGCATTAATCTTTCATATTTGATGAAAGATGGGAAGTTATATACTTCACCTTTAACATTTGAAAGCTTCTCAGAATATTCTGAGATATTTTATCATTTGAAATCACGTGATGATACCAGAGAAACAAAAATATCAGAAGATGCTAGTAGTGTATTGGGGCAAGTTCATGAAGTAGGGCAGCTTACTAGAGGGTGTATTTTAAATAGAGTTATCAGTCTTTCAAAAACAACAACCTTTTTTTTCTGAAACAAACTAAGAATATTTATGATGAGCCAAAGATAGGGTAATAGCATTTATAGCTTTGGGGCTGCTATTACTCTCCCATGCAACTCATCATAAATATTTTTGGTTTGTAGTAGCACTTAAGATATTTTCAGTAGTACTATAAGTTGCAATTTTCAATTATAAAATCAATGAATTATTTTTTAAAAAATCACCCAAGCCCAAGATCAATTAAATATTTGGGATTGATTGTATTTTACTCTTTCTGAATAATTTGAATATGAATAATGTGATTAAGTTATAAAATAACCAATCTGGCGCCTAGGCATAACAAGAAAAATAATGTCCCATTTATTTAAATTAATAACTAGGCGTCAATGGCTTCATCAAACATACCAAGCTCCCCCCTGCTGATAAAGCAGATCAAATCAAACTTTATAAATGGAGTAATGTACACCATACTGAGAACCCCACAGGTTCAAATCGGGCATATAAACCTTACTCAACTACCATTCCAAAAACTCATAGCTGGGTTCCTACTGTTAAAGCGAGAGTTTGAATATACTATAGTAGGCTTGATTATTTTTTCGACTTAAATGTGCGAAAACACCTATTTGATTTTTAAATAAATCCAACCGCTTTATTCTTTTATCTGGGTCTGTGTTTAAGCGATTGATAGCATTTCTTTTATTTTTACATTGCAAGACTAACGATATCTCCCATGTCTTATAATGTTCCTTTTTATACAGGATGAAATCTACCAGTACATTTAATTAATCAGTGTTGAATTTATATATCGGAAGATTATTTAAGAAGCATTGATTATAAGGGTACTTGTCAAAACAAGGTAAACCCAATCCTATCGTTTTCTTATTTATTTCAAAGAATGGTCTCTAAAAATTATCACTAATTAGCTGATGATTATTTGGCACCTAAAACCCGTCTTTTTAAATAAAATAATATTTAAACCATTAATTAAGGCCCATATCTCTAAATTCAACCTAACGATGGATAAACCCTAAAGCTCAATTCACTGTTTTACATCAGCCTTATGATCTTTAGCCCTAGACTAAAGCTGTTGCCCATCGCACTATAAAGCTACCAAATTATCTATGACTCCTGATTTTCACTCGCATTCTAGCCCTGATATGATTGTATTGAGGCACAATTAATAAATACCGTTTCTTGGTCGAGTGAAAAATATTAAGCCCTTTGATGTAAAATGCGTCGAAGTGCAAAGAAGCATTCACACGACATTGTATTGTTAATCAAGTGAGCTAAGAACTTTTTTAAGTTGCTGCAATATAGAAATTTATTAATTTTTCTCACCGCCAGGGTTGTAGCTCCAGGCTGAGAGCTCTTCAGCCCAGTCACTAAGATAGCTCGTCACCAAGGCCCAATGCAGGAAAGATACAGATCTGTCCAAATACAAGTTTTCAGTGGTAACCGGGTGGTAGGAGTTGGGACTTAAAAATCCTAAGTAAAGACTTAGTATGTGGAAATAGTGATTCAGTACAAGTTATTTATATTGAACTTAAACCTGAATAGTCCCTAAACCTATAGTGTACATAACTGTAACCGGGTGGTAGGCTCCAAGAGTGGGAATTTTACCTTTGGCAAGACTGAGGATAACCAATATAACCAACCAGATCTACTATAGGCATAGGGTTGATTCACCGCAGTAGATATATGAGTAAGAAGATGACTACCAGCCAACGCAGGTGTTGGTTCTGAATGGTGTTCCATTAGAATTTGTTGATAGAAAGAGGGTGATCATTCTAAGCTAATTGTTGCAACTGAACCAATGGGGATTCAGTATTTGGAATTGGGGAAGACACCAGTCCAATAGAAAGGACAGGAATAATAAGAATAATGTATTGTTTATTGTAGAATATTGTGATTAATATACCATATGGGGAAAGCCACACAGCCACAAGGGGGTGGCTTGTTCCATGTAAGGATTAGAGAAAGGAATAACCTGTGCCAGGATCAACAGGTCAAATTGGTAGTGCTCCTAATTAGGAGAAAGTGCCCGCAATTTGATATTGCCACCAGATTGGTCCATGTTGTTAGATACGTCAAGGGGCAACTCATTGAGCGCACCCTGTGTATTGTAAGATATGTTAGCAGGCAAGTCTGGGGATTTGGTTGCAACACCCCCCCTTGCCCCCTACTTGTCATCAGGCACCAGGATCGGAGTCTGCGGAAGGTCAGGGAAGGTCTGCACAAACAACCTTTGTGTGGAGATGGCGCTGCAGGGGCGCAAGCAATTGTGGTGGAGTGTCTTAGTGTTCCCTTGGGCATCCTCGACCTGATAGGTGTGATTGTGTCAAAACAGCAGGCTCAACCTGCCAGCAAGGTCCCAATCAAGCGGGTTTGTGACCCGCAATCTGATTACCTGGCCACTCGGAGCCAGACTAGGGAGTCAACTTGAATTGCCAAATCCAACAACATGAACAGATGATGATCCTTTATGGTGGATACCTTGTTTTGGCGCTTGACTCATTACCAGGATCAAGCCACCCCCTTCATCATCCAGCTGTGTGATCAACACAATCATGTTCCTGTTATCCTTGATTCACAATGACTATATAATCACTATCTCTCATAAAGATTATTATCTAGTTTCTAAACACTTTTCCCCTTGTAACTCTGCTAAAACAGCACAGTTACGACATTGGTAGCACAGGTAGGTTGTCCATCCTACCTTATCTTGTAAAATTCCACCTTTTGCCTGTACTTGCCGCGGCCAACAAATCTTTGACAGAATTATGTCTGGCCTCCCACTAGACTGGACCCCATACATCCCTGGTTCCAAGATACCTGATGGCTTTGTCCTGTACCAGAACACAGTGATTCCACTACCCGCCTTCAACACCATGTCTTCACAAGGGTTCTTTCAGGCTCCCTCCTCTATTCTGCAACCAACCGACAAAAACACCATGTCTGCCTATGTAGCCCAAAGGCTGTGAAGCGCTGCCTTGGAACCTTTTGCCGGGGCCAACGACAACAACTCTGCCGCATGGATCCAGTCTGCCCAGAGCAAACCGGCCCAGATGGAATGCCCACAGCAATTTTGGATTGCGGAAATCTCCATCCGCCTGACCCACAACACTGGAACCTGGTGTGACAAGTGGCACAAATAACATGCCAACAAGAACTGGGATACCTTCAATCAAGACTTCTTGGCAAGGTTTGTGCTCAAGGACACAGCGCTCATGATCATACGCCAAGTAAAGAACCTAACCCAGACAGGCACCGTGAAGGAACTCACCCACACCTACAAGGAACTCTGACTTTGTGCACCATCTGATATGGCCTTTGACACCCCAGCCACACACCTCATGTACTATGACACCCTCAAGCTGCATGTAATGAGACATGTGAACCTGGATCAAGTGACTAACCTACAAAGTCTGTACCGCAAAGCAGAGAAAGCGGAACAAACCTCCAACGTCCTTCATAAGGCACAAACTGGAAAACAAGAGAGACCCAAAGATTCCCACACAGGTGGGTGCTCATCTTGACCCCCTGGAAACAACGGGAATAACACCAACCATAAACCCACAAGCTCAAACAGATATGGGAATGGAAACAATGGCAAGTCAAATTGTATCCATTTCTGTATCACTGCCACGCAAGGCAACCAAGATGAGGGAAAAGCCCAGGGAGAGCATTAAGCAAGTCAAGCTCTCCCCACAAACTCCCAACTTGCCCAATGATGAGTACTGACCCAAGGACGTGGACCAATGTCAAATGATCCAAGTCCCCTCACAAGACCTGGTACTGTACACCATTGCCAGACATCCCAATAAACTGATGTCCTATCTTTTCTGTTTTTGCAGTTACACAGGCTCAGCACTCCTGGACTTGGGTGTGGATCAAATCCTAGTCAAAAGCAGCTTTGTAGATAATTTCAAGCTAGCCACTAATCCTTTGCAGATTAAAATGTGGTCCTGGTTGATGAACATTACATTGCTGTGACAAAGGAAATCACCCCCTTCTCCGTCATGCTTGAGAACCTCCACTCCACCATCCAAGGCCCCTTCATTGACTTCACAAAGTTTGACATTGTACTGGGGTTGGATTGGTTACAAAAGAACAATCCTCACATAGACTGGGTGACCTCAGTGTTGACCATTAAGTGTGAAGGTGTCAACCACCAGATCTACCCTGACTCAGTGGACCAACTCCTATGCAACCATGTCTTTGTGCACATCACAGAGACCCTGGACAAAAAGGAAAACCTGAAGGCAATTGACTGAGACTCCTGCCAGTACAAGATCATACACTTCAAGGATCACCAGGATACCTCCACACCTCAGGATTGCAAAATTGTGGCCCGGCATCCAGAAATCTTCAAGGAAGCTCTACCCAGGTTGCCCCCAGAGAAACACATTCAACACTCCATCCAACTCAAAGGAGCTGTCCCCAAAGCACGCCCTATCTACAGGCTGACTCTAAAAAAGAACAACACCCTACGCGCTTACCTCAAGGAGGCGTTGGAGAAAGGGCTTATCCGCCCCTCACAGTCTTCTTTTGGGGCCGCCATATTCTTTGTGGCCAAGAAGGACAGTACCTTGTGTCTGGTCACAGACTACCGAGCCCTAAACAAAGTTACCATCAATAATTGTTATCCACTACCACTGATTTACAATCTCTTTGACACCTTGGGAGGAGCCACAGTGTTCTCCAAGATTGATCTGACTGCAGGCTACAACCATATTTGTATTAAGGAGGAAGACATCCCCAAAACAGCCTTTTGCATCAAATATGGCTCATACAAATGTGTGGTGCTCAACTTTGGCATGAAAAACGCCCCTTCCACCTTTTTGACCTTCATTAATGAAGTGTTCACGCCACACATAGGCAAACATGCTCTAGTCTACCTAGACAACATCATCGTCTACAGCCTCTTGGTGGAACAACACCACAAGGACCTAGAGGCAGTCTTTGCTACCCTGGCACAACACAAACTGTTGGCCAAGCCTCCAAGTGCCAGTTTTTCCACAAGCAATTACCCTTCCTGGGAAACATAGCCTCAAAGGACAGCATCAAACCCGGCAGTCAAAAGATACAGGCCATATGAAAGATGCCGCCACCCAAAGTATAAGTCAGAACTCTGTACCTTCTTGGGGATGGTGGCCTATGTACACTGCTTCATACCTGACTGTGGCTTTTGACTGCCCCTTATCCGCCATAACAGGTGCCAAATCCAAGTTTGTGTGAACCCCCCAATGTGACCTCTGTTTTAGACGCCTCAAGGAGAAACTCATGACAGCTCCTATCCTGCAATATCCCAAATGTGACGGGGAATACCAAATGGAAACCAACACCTCAGATGCATCCATCAGGGGAGTACTACAAATCAAAAATAATGATGGTGACTTCCTGCCTGTAGCTTATGAATCACAAAAGTTGACATATGGCAAGTGCTGATACCCTATCCACAACAAGGAACTGCTGGCCATTGTGCACTGTTTAGTCAAATGGCGTTGTTATCTGGAACAGCAGGAAGAGTTCACAGCATTAACTGATCACAAGTTGCTCATATATTTCAAAACCCAAGAAAATCTATCTCTCCACCAAGCCCACTGGATGGAGCTCTTGGAGATATAATATGCCCATACAGTACAAACCTGGTCCCGAGCTTTCCATGGCAGATGCCATCTCATGCCTATACGTCTGTGCCACAAGAGGGGAAGATGGGCTCATCCCAGACTGGCCTCTCTTAGTACTACAAACAAAGGACAAGGGTTTTCCGCCTGGTACAACCAACATAACAAAGGAAACAGTTATCAAAAAAGAACACCTATTTGCTGATGTGTATGGGACCCTGCACAGAAAAATATAAGATGGTACTACCATTCCCTATATCCCCATGTACCAGCAAGTAGACACCATCCTATGCTATCACAGAGACCTCAGACACCCCAAGAGTTGAAACCTTTTATGATTTCCTTCAGCACAAGGCCTGGTGGCTAACCTTTTATTGTGATGTTCAGGAAGTCATAGACCAATGTGAGGTATGCAAGAAATTTTTCAAAAGCAAAACCCCTCCAAAGTCAGTACTACCCATCCGCATACAACTACCCTTCAAGGTATGGGCCCTTGACGTTGTTGGCCCTATGCCAGGGAAACACAACAATAAGAAATACATCATCACCGCCATAGACTTTGCTACAAGATGGCCAGTAGCCCAAGCAGTAAATGCACACACTGGCAATGATGTATGATAATTTATTTGAAAAGAGATAATCAGCAAGTTTGGAAATCCAGAACTCCTGATAACCAATGGAGGGAAAGAATTGACCTCTGAAAACATCAACATATACCTTGCTAAAAATGGGGTCAAACATACTGTGACAACACCATACCACTCATAGGCCAATGGACGTGTAGAGCAACTTAATGGCAGCCTTGTGCAAGCCTTAGCCAAACTCACTGCCGGGAGAACTGAAGACTGGTATAAGCAACTATTGACTGCACTATTTGTGTGCTGAACCCAAGTGAACAGATCCACCAGAAAAGCCCTTTTGAGTTAGTATATAGCACACAGCCAAATATCATCCAAGCATTAACAGGACCCAAACTGAAAATTCCAAGTGAAGTCCCCCCTCGCTCAGACCCTCAAGTAATGGAGGCTAATTGCAAGAAAACAGGCATTGAGAATGAACATCTGCAAAAGACATTTGTCCCCATCCACAATAGACATGAAGTTGGGGACAAAGTATGAGTCATGAATGTTGATAAGAGCAAGTTACAACCTGAAAAAGTGGGACCAGCAATCATTCTAAAGGTAAACAACAATAACACTTACCTTGTGCAAGGACTTGGGAAGCGCAAACAAGACAAGATCCTACACCATGATTGCCTGAGACCCTGAAAAGCAAGACAAAAGCAACCCAAAACTGCCCACCACAGAACAACAATCAGTCCAGTACAGCGCCCAGGCTCCTGACAACCTCCCTGACAACCTATCCCCAGAGGAGGCCAACCTTCAGTTGGGGGGTGTTGAAACAGCAGGCTCAACCTGCCAGCAAGGTTCCAAACAAGCAGGTTTGTGACCCGTAATCTGATTACCTGATCACTTGAAGCCAGACTAGGAAGTCAACTTGAATTGCCAAATCCAATAACATGAACAGATGATGATCATTTATGGTGGATACCTTGTTTTGGCGCTTGACTCATTACCAGGATCAAGCCACCCCCTTCACCATCCAGCTGTGTGATCAACACAATCATGTTCCTGTTATCCTTGATTCACAATGACTATATAATCACTATCTCTAATAAAGATTATTATCTAGTTTCTAAATACTTTTCCCCTTGTAACTCTGCTAAAGCAGAACAGTTACGACAATTGTCATATACTGCAGCTATCTTGAAGGGCCCTAGGTAATTGGGTTCCAACTTAGCATAATTGGGGTTGAGGGTGTAGACGGGGTCACCTACAGTGTATCTGGCTTCAAGGTTCTTTGTCCCTCCTTCAATTTGTTTTTGTTCAATCTCTCAGGCTTTAGCACGCCATTGATTTAGGGACAGAGTCGCCAACAGGGGGGTTTCCTGGGAACTGTAGACTGTAACTTCCCCTGTTCAACTCCTGTCAGACTATCAGGCGTCCCAAAGGCCAAGGCACTGGGACTCAACCCAGTGCCTCTGTTGATTTTTGCTTGTAAAATAAGTAGAGTGGTGGGCAAGTGTTCATTCCATGCGGTATTGGGGTGCTCCTGTGAGAGCTTGGCAATCAGCTGGACCAGGGAGCCATTTAAACGTTCCACACATCCATTGGCTTGCAGATGATAAGGGGTGATAACTATCCGTTGGAGGGCATCATTGGCGCAGTATGCCTTCATGACCTGTCCAACAAGTTTGGGGTCACTATCTGTGATAAGACGTTTGGGCTGCCCAAAGCGGGCCACAATTTCCTTGCCAATGAAGCAGGTTATGGTAGTGGTGTGGTTAGATGTTGCACAAGCCACTGGCCAGTAAGTGAAGTAGTTGATGGCGGCTATGATGTATTTCTTTCCTAGTCTGTCTTCAGGGAGGGGCCCAAACACATCAAGGGCCCACTGTTCAAAGAGTTCCATGGCCTTGATGGACAGGTCAGACTTGGGGGTGCAGGTTTGGATGTATTCTTTTTGCACAGCACACACATTTTGAGGAGATCCAAGATATCTTGGCACATGTGTGGCTACCAAACCTTTTGTTTCATTCTCTCAAAGAGGTTGCGTCTTCTGATGTAACCCAAGGTGTGGTGGTAATGCAGTATTGTGTTGCCTTGTTGTGTGGTGGGAATGTAAGACATCTTCTCACCTGTCTCTGCCTGGCGGCAGATGTTGCCAGCATTGGTGGTGAACTGGCTTTTGTTGTCCTTCAGCTTGGAAATGGTTGCTGAGTTAAGGCCTTCATAACAAGCTCCTCAGGACAAAGGTAAAGCATTGACCAGTCTGGATCCAAGCCATCATCCCTGGTGATGAACGCTACGTAGAGCTGTGAGAGGGCTTCAGCTGTGACAAGTTCCTTCCCAGACTTTTACTCAATGTGCAACTGGTAGGGGGATAGACGCTTGACCCAGCCTGCTTGGCGGCGTGTCAAGTGGGACTACGTGTTCAAGTACTAGTGTGACTTGTGATCTGTCAGGACGCAGGGTGGAAAGGTTGTCCCTTCCAGGCAACAGCGCCATTTCTCAATGCAGTGCACAATTGCCACCAATTCTTTATTGTGTATAGGGTAACATTGTTCTAAGTCAGTGAGCTTCCTGGACTTGTATGCCACAGGGAGGAAGACACCTTTCTCAGTTTCTACCCATAATACGCCTCCTATAGCCCTGTCAGAGGCGTCAGTCTCAATTTTGTATTGGTGGTTCCAATTGGTGAACTGCAATACAGGTGCAGTTGTAAGTCTCTACTTCAACATCTCAAAGGCTTGATCTCTGGCAGTGGTCCAGTGGAAGCACTGTTTAGTGTTCAGGAGCTCAGTGAGAGGTGCAATAAGTTCTCTACAGTTGGGGATGAATTTATGCACGTAGGCAACCATGCCCAAGAAGGTAAACACCTGACCAACATCAGTGGGAGGTGGAATACTAGTGATTGCCTTTATCTTGGCAGGGTTAGGCTTTATCTCTTGAGAATAGATGGTGTGCCCAAGGAACAGCAACTCCAACTTGAGGAACTTGCATTTGGAGGGTTTAGCTTTTAGCTGGTTTTTCCAAAGGGGGTTGATGACAGCACAGAGGTGTTGGTGGTGCATGTGTCAGGGATCCACTCATTGGGAAGCCTTTCTCCAATTGAATGGAGAAGAGCTCCCAAGTTAAATTTGATCAGAGTGAAACCTACTTGAATCCCTATCATTAACATATGTAGAAGGTGACTAAATAGGCGGAATCTTCCCAAGAAGGGAGTAAAGTGATTGGGGAGATAATAGACACTGGTGTACCCCAAGACCAAATAGGGGGCCTTGGGGTGAATGATAGGTGGGAATCAAGCTGTTTTAACATAAGTGGCATGTCTTTGACGCAGACCAAAACAATACCAAATTGAGTCTTCAGATTTTTCAGTAGGAGTTGGTTTGGGGTTTTCAAAGTTAACATTTGCTTACTAATAACTGATTAACACACAAAAAGTCAGTACAAGGAAGATGAACTTCATGTTGTTGGGGAAGAACCTTTAGAATCTACTAATCAAGTATCAGAATTGAAAATATAGATTTATTTGGTTGATAGGAATAAAAGAAATTGTTGGAGCAATTTGGATGGGAAGAATTTGTCAGTTTAAATACTGACTTCAAGTGAGGAGGGGAACATTGTGGTTACCAGGTGGATCTGCAAGAGTGATTTGAGAATTATTGCCTTACAGGACTGCAGCAGGCTGCAGCCTGCAATGAAAGAAGAGGTAGGTTGGGATATTGCATTGCAGTATTGGACCTTACTATGGTTGGGGATGGAATCTGGGGCTGGATGAGCAGTATTTCTTTGGCTTGGGTAGCTCACTGGGTTTGATTGGTCTCTTGGCCCCCTAAATATCTGTTTTGGATGATTTCTGCATTTACTTTTAATTTGATTGGCTGTTGTATATTTATCAGAGCCAAAATTTAATGCTGAATCAATATCATGGTTGTTTTTGTTGTCCAGAGCCTTAGTTTATGATTTTGAATTAGAATTTATGTTTTGGCCTTGGTTTTCACTTTTGCTTTTGATTTTGATTTTACTTTCACTTTCAAAATTGATTCTACTACATTCATTTATCAATTTCAAATGTGTTTTCAAATTGATTTCATTAAAAGATTTGGTTTTGTCCTTGGTTTCTAATTTAGCATTTAAAAATGCAACTTTTGGTTTCTTAATCATTTTAAAACAATTAAGATCTGTTTTCTGATTTGTGTTAGGGATGGAATCCCTTACACTAGCCTCCCCTAAGGCCCCTTCTCCTCCTCTTGTTTGATGGTACTGGTCAACTAGGTCCTGGCAGTTGATCAGATTGTCAAGGGGTTCCCAGCTGTTTGATTCCATACCATATCCTACCTATTTGATCAAGTAGTGTGGTTTTTTACAAATCATTTTTTCATCAATGATTTCTTCCACCTCCCATTCAGTAAGATGATTCATTACCAGAGGGGAGGGGTTCCATTTGGCCTGAGAAAGATTTTCTAGAGATCCATGGTAGTGACTGAGAAGGCTGACATGGAAGACGTCATGGGCTGTGGATCCTTCTGACAGGCGGACTTGGTATGTTAGGGGGAAATCTTTTGTATTACTTCTGAGGACCCTATCTTCTTGGGTCCCAATTTTTGACACGGCCATTTGATGTGTAGATTGCAAGTGTCTAGGAAGACCAGGGATCCAGGGGAGTATTTTTCAGGATCTCTGTGGTTTCTGTCAGCAAACTTCTTATATGACTGAACAGATTTATTTAGTGTTTCCTTAAGTTTGGCTTAAATTGTGGAGAGGTCATTTAGATGCTTGTTGACCTGTGGAACTGGGGTTGTCTCCACTTAAGAATGAATCTCTTTGGGGTCATATCCATAGTTAGCCTTAAAAGGGGACATCCCAATAGATATGTGATGGCTGGTGTTATAGGCTAATTGAGCTACTGGTAGGAGCTCAGACCAGTTATTCTGTTTGACATTGACATAGTTTCATAAATAAGCCTCCAATACCTGATTAACTCTTTCTGTCTGTCCGTCAGTCTGGGGGTGAAATGAGGTGGAGAGGTTGGTCTTGACTCCCAACCCTTTCATCAGACTAGACCAAAACTTGGATGTGAACTGGGTTCCTCGTTCCAAGACAATGTCATTTGGTATTTGATGATAGGAAAAAACGTTCTTGAGGAGCATCTGGGCGGTCTCTTCTGCAGAGGCAGTGGAGAAGGGGATGAAGATACCATACTTGGTTAGGCAGTCCACCACCACTAGGATTCCTGTATTTTTCTGGCTCTTGGGTAGTTCAACAATGAAGTCCATTGATATGGAAGACTATGGTCAAGGAGGGATTGGTAGAGGTTGCAGGAGTCTTTGAGGTTTCTGGCGGGAGGTTTTGTTTTGACAGCACTCAAGGCACTTGATTATGTAACTTCCCACCAACTTCTTAATTGAGGGCCACCAGTATCTTTGGGAGATTCTTTTGAGGGTTTTAGTAATACCCCCATGGCCTGATAGAGGAGTGTCATGGAAGGATTGGATGATTTGCTTTCTAAGAGGGCCTTGGGGAACAAACAGGGAGTTGTCATGGAACCAGATGTTGTTTCTTATTTCCAGATTGGCGTTGCTAGTTGGAGGGTTCATAAGTTGTTCCTCTTGGATCTCTTTATCCAGGTTGGTATACAAGGACACAGTAGCAATGAGGTTCAGGAATTGAGAAGGTTCCAACACTTTCCAGATGTTGTGTGCATGGTAGGAGGTATCAGGGTTGTCAAGGCCTTCTCTGCAGCTGATGGCGTCAGGGACAATATTCTTCTTACCTGGAGTGTATTCAATTTGGAAGTTTTATGTCATTAGGTCAATAGCCCATTGAGCCAAGCGGGGGCAAACATTGCGTTTTTCTGTGAAGTATAGGAGGTTTTTATGGTCTGTGCAAATGTGGACTGGGTATTTACTTCCCTGTAGATATCTCCTCCAGTGGTCCAAGGCACGTACTATGGCATATATCTCCTTTTTGTAAACATGATAGTTGTGCTCCCTGTCCAGGAGCTTGCAGGAGTGGAACACAACAGGGTAAAGTTCTCCATCCTCCCCAAGCCAGAGCAACACTGCTCCCAGCGCAAAGTCTGAGGCATCTGTATCCAGAAAAATTGACGCTCTGGACCAGGTGTAGTAGCACAGGGGCAGAAGAGAAGGCATGTTTCAAGGCGTCAAATGCTGACTGAGCTTCAGGATCCCATGTGAAAGGTACTTTGTCTGAGGTGAGTTGTGTGAGAGGTAAGACAATAGCTGAGAAGTCTTTGATGAATTTATAACAGAAATTAGCTAGTCCCAGGAATCCACAAAGATTGGTGCGGGAGGTAGGGATAGGCCAATCTTCCACGGCTTGGACCTTGAATGGGGCAACAGCAAAGCCTCCTTCCAAAATGTTGTAGCCTAGGAACTTAATTTCCTTCTTGTAGAATTCACATTTTTCCAGTTTACAGAACAAGCTTGCTTTGATCAAGGCCTGGAGGACTTCTCAAAGATGGATGAGGTGGGAGTCATGGTCCTTAGAGTAGATGAGGATATTGTCCAGGTATACTACTGCGCAAGTATCTAGAAAAGGGAAGAGGACTTCATTCATGAGCCCCTGGAAGGCTGCTGGAGCGTTACTTAGACCAAAGGGCATTACCAGGTATTCATATAGACCAAACGGGGTTCTCACAGCAGTCTTCCATTCATGGCCTTCTGCTATACGGATTTGATGGTAGGTACTCTGAAGATCAAGTTTGGAGAAGACTTTTGCCCCTGTTAATTGATTGATGAGGGTTTCAGCGGAGGAAATAGGGTTTCAATTCTTGATTGTGATGCTATTGATATTTGAGTAATCCACCACAGGTCTTAGGGATCCATCTGATTCCCCCAAAAAGAACATAGGGGAAGAGCAGGGGGAGTTTGAACAACGCATGAATCCTTTTGCTACATTCTCATCTAAGTATGTTTTCATGGCTAAACTCTGGGCTCAGTTGACTGGATAGAGCTTACCCCAAGTGGGTACTGATCCTGGTACTAAATTGATACATAGGTCTGACTCTCTGCAACTGGGTAGTTGGGAACAGGAGGATTCACTAAAGGCTTCTGCCAGGTCTTGAAGCTCTGGAGGGACCTGGGCTTGGGATATCTCCTTCAAGGCAGCAAGGACGTTGATGGTGTCTTCTGGAGTCAAGATTCCTTTGTGTTCCGTTTGGTTGAAGGGAATAGAAGAAGTAATCCCTTCTTTCTGAGTGGAGAGTGTCATTGAGTCCAGATCTAATATGGTCTTGGCAGTCTTGGCACAGGGGAAACCCAGAATCAGTGGAAAGGCCAAATTTGACAAGGAAGACACCATGATGTCAAATTGGTTATTACCTACCTTGACCCCTAGGTTCCCCTCTATTTTAGTTACTCTGGTGCGTGAATTGTTGGCAAGGGTTACCCAAGCGGAAGGTCCTTCCTGGAGTCCTAATTGTTGGGCCAAGGAGCTACTTATGAAGTTTCCCATAACGCCTGTGTCCATTAAGTCTTTTACTTCCTGAGAGGTTTTAGCAGAACCTAGCTTGACTGGTAATAGGGCATAAGATTGAGAGGTTTCTTTATTGGAAGAACTGGCTAGAAGAGAAATAGGAGGTTGTACCTTGGCCAAGGTTTGACAATCCTTGGCTGAATGTCCCGCTTTTCCACAATACATACAGAGTCCAAGTTGGGTTTGTTGTTGTTTCTCCTCTGTCAAGAGTTGGTAACCTCCTCCCTCCTTGGGGATCAGTCCTTTGGGCATTTCTCCTTGGATCTTTGAGGGGGGTTCTGTTTTCCTTAATAACGTTTGCAGGCAAGGAGGAAGGATTCTGGGGTTTGGCCCAAGACAGAAGCTGCTTCACCTTGGCAGACCACTTGATTACTTCCTTGAACATGGAGTCAAACTCAGTCAGCAACGCATTATGGGCAAGGAAATTCTTCAGTTCAAAGGAGAGTTTTTTACAGAAGAGGTAGCAGGCTTTGTCATTGCTCATCCCAATGGCATTCTTGAGGCGGTTAAATTCTTTGGCGTAATCTTGGGCTGACATTCTTCCTTGGTAGAGAGCAGAGATTTGGTCTCTTAACTAGTCAGGGGTTGGAGCAGGGGATACTGTAGCTAAGAGGGCGTCACAGAACTGGTCATAGTTGTTGAGAAGATCCTCTCCTTGTAGGGTTGCTTTAGCGTACCAAAGGCAAGACTTACCAGGAAGATTTTCTGCCACATGGTGCACTTTCTGTGCATCAGTGGTAAAATTTCCAGTGAGGTTTCAAACAGGGACTTGTAAAAGGCCAGCAGCATCAGGATCTTGTTTCCTTTATTATCTCCTGAGGCGATGGCAGATAGGGTGTTCAGGACTACGGTTTGGACCTGGTTGCTGGTTCTGGGGACAATTGGTTCTGAGGTGGTTGGTTTTTGAAAGAGGGACATAATCTTGTATACGGTGAAGCTGATGGTGGGCAACTATGGTAAGTTTGACTCCCTTAAACTCAACTCCCTGGTACTTGACAAAGTGTTGAGTACCAGGGAGTCAAGTGCTGCATATGTGAATCTATTAGTATTTTTGGCTTAACCAATTTTAAGCTAATTTTTACTAGTAATTTAGGGGTTCAAAACCAAAAACCAAGGTTAAATTTACTTGAACTTGACTCTGTTTAATAAATTGTTTAGCTAAAATACCAATTTAAGGGGCAATTTATAAGTAAATTTACTAATAGAAATGAAAAAATCTGTGTTTGACACTCTAAACCAAAAAGTGACCAGTTTAACACTTTTTAAGCCAAATTAGAATTTTATTAATAAAATACATATGCACTTATATGAAATTTATTATCTACTATTATATTTTTATTATTAGTGTCCATAGTTATTGATTAGGCTCCCAAGCACCACTATACTGGATCTAGTGGTATAGACATTAATCAAATACCCCACTTGTTTTACTTTATGTCATTCCCGGATTTTTGGATTAAGTGGTGCCACATAAATTAAGCCCAATTCATTAAGAGATTTCATATGTAATTTATAAAAAACTGAAACTTGACACTTTCTTTGTTTGACTCTATTCACTTGACACCTGATTGGTTTCAAATTTAACTAATCAAAGGCTCGGAATTAAGGCTAAATTAATATGTGACACACTATGAGCACCACTTGACACTCACCCACTTGACACTTTAACTTGGGGATTAGTACAGAGAGCTTCTTAACGTTTTAACCAACACTATGATAAATAATTCACTACAAGCTCCTCCAAGCATACCTTAATCACTAATAAACACATTTCCACTCATTTACTTTTTTAACTTATGTTGTATTTTTTTAATTTTTGAGCATAAAAAACTGCCTTGCTTTTGGGTTAACTTTTGAACCCGTTTTAAATTTAAGCAAGTTTTATATGTAAAAAACATAGTAAATTTGATGTTTCTGCTCAACTCTGGCATACTTGACAGTGAGAATTCAGCTTTTTCTGGCTGATCGACAGTGCCAAACTTGACACTTTACTATGTTTTGAATTTTCAACTCTCAATAAAAAATTCCACATAATAATTTTTTTATTTTTTTGCTTTATAATCTACTACTTTTTCTACTGCTCTCCATATAATTTTCATATATTTTTTGATTTTCAATTAAACTTTTACATTGATTTAACACTAAGATGTTATGCTGAACCTAACATCTTTGATGCTTCATAATAAATTCACTGATTTTCTATATTTTAACCTTTATATCTATACTTTGAGTTTCTATTTTGCTTCTATTTACTTTTTTATGTTTTTTTCTTGATAAATAAAACTTTATTTGCATACGTTTCATTTAACTTTTACTTTGCTTTACCTCTGTGTTTCATATCTTTCACACTATTTTATTTACAATGCTAAACTCTTCTTTAGACAAAATCAAACAAGAACAGCCAACAACCCAAGCGCCAAGCCTCCAAGGGCTCCAAAGAAACTGCCTCCACTCCCAAGCATGCCAACTAGCCTACAAAGGCAAAGTCTCCAACCCCATCTCCTCCCACTCCATCTCCTCCTACTCCTCCCCCCTTCACCCTCATCTTCCACATCCCCTTCACCTTCCCCCAAAATTCCTCCCCCAATAAGTCTGATGGTGATCTTACCAACCACTCCTTTTACCACTCAAAGGCCAACTCCAAGCCCACCAAGGAGTGGCATACCAAGAAAGTAAAGGCTGCCAAGGAGCCCACCTCTTCTTCTGGTAAGAAAAAGGAGGCATCTAAGCAGGCCTCAAAGAATCCTTCCCCTCCCCCTCCCAATGGCTCTTCCCCTCCTTCCTCATCTGACCCCCAAGATGAGCTGGAGGATTACTCCAAGAAGTTTAAAGCTTCTGGTCATGTGGCTTGAGATCCACTGGCCATCTACAATATCTGTAATGTGGACAGAGAGTTTAAAGTTCCCAAGCGCTTCCCCCGTTACTTCCCAACCATGTCTGTAAAAGGCAGCTCTGGTTACATTTCTGACAACTACATCTTCAATTGCAACAACCAAAAGCAGCAGACCAAGAGCAAGCACTTTATCTGTGAGGATAAGACTTGTGGGGCCCGGTTGAACACTGAGGGCTGGAAGCAAGTAACGGCAGAGAAGGGGTAGCACACTTGCAAGCCCCCCATTCATCTAATCACTTGGATGTTAAAATGTTACCTTGTTCAAGTAATACCCACATCCTCTCATCTCTGGGCTTCTGATCTGGCCATAAAGGCTTTGCAATATATCAAACCCAACAATCTTAAGTTGGTACCAACACAGGAGCAGTTGGTCAAATTCATCAGCAATAAGTGTATTGCTGCCAATCCCCCTCCCCCCAAGGCTTCAGACGTCCTCTCAGAGCTCACGCTCACTCACAAGCTTAAGCAGCTTCCGAGTGGGAAGCGCTTCCTGCTCCATGACAACAGGCCTGCCACCAACAACCGCATAATCTGCTACTCAACTCAGCAGAACCTGATGGAGTTGAAAAGGGCGTCAACCTGGCTAGTTGATAGTACCTTTGCCACTTGCCCCTGGATGTTCAAGAAGCTCTGGATGGTCCATGCCCAGATTGACATCCAGGTAATTCCACTTGTGTTTTTTCTTCTTCTTGGGGCCACCAAGGCCATCTATACACGGGCGTTCTCCATCCTCTGCCAAGCAATTGCCCTCTTTCCTCCCGCCAACAATGACAAATCCAAGAAGACTCCCCCCACACCCATGCCAACCCACCTACCTCTGACAAGGACCAGGCCACCCTGGACTCAGAGGAAAAGGCGAGGCTAAGAGCTCTTGGGCCTTGCATGTGCATTATGGACTTTGAGCCTGCTCAATTCAATGCATTCAAGCAGCTGTTCAGCAGGGAGGTGCAGGGGTGCCACTTCCACTTCTGTCAAGCAGTTGCTCATAACGTGCAGGCCCATGCCAAGCTTAGTAGGCTGAGCTGGAGGGATACTTTGGACACCTGCATATTTGTGCTGGCACAATTTAGTGCCTTGGCTTTTTTAAAGCCATAGCACACTATGCAGGGGTTTGAGGTGCTCTCAAAGGGTCCCTACATAGTGAAGCACCCAGAGTTTAAGCCTTTCCTCAAATACTTTGAGCCCCAGTGGATTGGGAAGGTTGTCACGCAGAGGCAAGGCAAGGCCTGTGCCAAGGTCAGCTGGAACGTATACCGGGCGGCTGTCAACGGGGAGCTGAAGACCACTTTGGCATTAGAGGCTTATCACAAGCATCTTAAAGCCAACTTTGGGCTTCATCTAAAGTTTTATAAGTTCTTCTCTCTCCTGCAGCATGAGCAAGAGAAAACAATCTCCAAGCTCCAAGATCTCTCCAACCGCGTCTCCCCCCACCAAGCCAACCACCCGCTGTACCCTCTTCACTAAGGCCATCCAGGGTGCAGCTAAGCACAAATACAAGGCCTCTGAGCTTAAGCAGCAGCTTGAGCTTATTGCCACTGCCCTATTGGAAGGGGCCAAAATGAAATGGGAAAGAATTATGAGGAATAAACTTGCTTGCTCAGTTATATGATTTTTACTTTTAACTTTTAGCTTTTTAACTTTAACTTTTACTTATTAGCTTTGATAATTTAGTTTTTAGTTTTATTTTTTAAGTTTTTTAATTTAATTAGATAGCAGTGATTGTTCTATGTATGCATGGTAAGTTTGAGATGAATATTTATAGTTGAAAGTAAGTGAAATATCTTAATTTTTGTTAATTTCCAAATAAAACATATGATATTCACAGTTGTGCTTATATGAACTATATCAAATAATATTAATATTTCTTCATATTTTGCATAACTTTATTTTTTATGTTTTTGTTTATTTTGGTTCATTGAAATTTTAATTTTTATGGTAATAAAAAATATTTTTATTATAAAGAGTGTAAGTTACATAGTAAAATGAGAAATAATTGCTTATTTCCCCTTATTTTTATTTAATTAGGGTACTGTTTTTATTGCATTTTTGAGCTCTCACAAGTCAATATAGTATACCATAGCTGTAAGGCTTAATTTTTTATATTAGAAGTTTTCAGTACATCAAGATCTGTTAATTAAAAAAGTGTCAATTTCCTGTTGTCAATCAGGGCAAAAGCTGAATTCTCACTTTACTATAGTGTTGACTACCAGGGAGTCAAGTTTAAGGGAGTCAATCACCAGGGAGTTGAACTTATCACAGTTGTTAATGGTGAAGGTAACAATTATGAGGGCAACACATTTGATGAGGGCAACATAGAAGATAAATTTATAGGTAAAATGTTGGCCTGGACCACCCATAAGTTGGTTCAGCAGGGGCTCCAACAAACTGTCAGGGACCCACTCATTGGGAAGCCTTTCTCCAATTTAATGGAGAAGAGCTCCCAAGTTGAATTTGATCAGAGTGAAACCTACTGGAATCCCTATCATTAAAATATGTAGAAGGTGACCAAATAGGCGGAATCTTCCCAAGAAGGGAGTAAAGTGATTGGGGAGATAATAGACACTGGTGTACCCCAAGACCAAATAGGGGGCCTTGGGGTGAATGATAGGTGGGAATCAAGCTGTTTCAACATAAGGGGCATGTCTTTGACGCAGACCAAAATAATACCAAATTGAGTCTTCAGATTTGTCAGTAGGAGTTGGTTTGGGGTTTTCAAAGTTAACATTTGCTTACCCATAACTAATTAACACACAAAAAGTCCATACAAGGAATATAAACTTCATGTTGTTGGGGAAGAACCTTTAGAATCTACTAATAAAGTGTTTAGAATTGAAAATATAGATTTATTTGGTTGATAGGAATAAAAGAAATTGTTGGAGCAATTTGGATGGGAAGAATTTGTCAGTTTAAATACTGACTTCAAGTGAGGAGGGGAACATTGTGGTTACCAGGTGGATCTGCAAGAGTGATTTGAGAATTATTGCCTTACAGGACTGCAGCAGGCTGCAGCCTGCAATGCAAGAAGAGGTAGGTTAGGATATTGCATTGCAGTATTGGACCTTACTATGGTTGGGGATGGAATCTGGGGCTGGATGAGCAGTATTTCTTTGGCTTTGGTGGTTCACTGGGTTTGATTGGTCTTTTGGCCCCCTCAATATCTGTTTTGAATAATTTCTGCATTTACTTTTAATTTGATTGGCTGTTGTATATTTATCAGAGCCAAAATTTAATGCTGAATCAATATCATGGTTTTTTTTGTTGTCCAGAGCCTTAGTTTATGATTTTGAATTAGAATTTATGTTTTGGCCTTGTTTTTCACGTTTACTTTTGATTTTGCTTTCAAAACTGATTCTACTACATTCATTTATCAATTTCAAATGTGTTTTCAAATTGATTTCATTAAAAGATTTGGTTTTTTCTTTGGTTTCTAATTTAGCATTTAAAAATGCAACTTCTGGTTTCTTAATCATTTTAAAACAATTAAGATCTGTTTTCCAATTTGTGTTAGGGATGGAATCCCTTACAGCGTGTTTTGATATTGACTGAAGACAATAATGTTGTCAAGATACACAACCACACATTTCCCAATCAATTCCTCAAATGCTTTGTTCATCAACATAGCAAAGGTGGAAGGAGTGTTGGTCATCCCAAAGTTCATGACCTGATACTCAAACAACCCGTAGCGTGTGTGGAAGGCAGTTTTTGCCTCATCTCCTGGAGCAATGCAGACCTGGTTGTACCCCACGGTGAGATTGATCTTGCTAAAGACCTTGCACCCGCGAGCGTGTCAAACAGGTTGTCAATTAACAGCAGGGGGTACTTATTTTTAACTGTCACCTCATTTAGGGTGCAATAGTCTGTGACAGGGCAAAGGGACCCGTCCTTCTTGGCTACAAAGAAGGCAGCCTCCCCGTATGGAGAGAGCGAGGGGCAAATGAAGCCCTTGTCAAGAGTTTACACAAGGTGCTGGCAGAGGGTCTCATCTTCTTTTGGTGTGAGACGGTATAAGGGATGTGCTTTAGGTAACAACCCTTGGAGTTGTACAGCGTGCTGGATCTCCAGGGGAGGAGGTAGTTGTTTGAGTGTCTCACTGAAAACATTCTTATATTCCTTGAGGATTGTGGCAAGCGCTGGTAAAGATTAAGTGGTCAAGGGAGGGGCCACAGGTGGTTCAGTGCAGATAACTTTGACTGAATATTGATTGAAGTCTAGTTTCCCCCTTGAAATTGTACAAGCCTGTTTCTGTTATTCTGACAAACACAGTATTGTGAAGAAGCTTGCTCATTTCAACAGGATATATCTGAAAGCCCACCCTATTTCTATTAAGGGTTATAACAGACGTATCCCAGTCAATGTAGGGACAATTGTGACAAAGCCAGTCAAGGCCAGCAATTACATTGTGACTGAGCCTGGCCATGATTGGCCCAGAGCTTAACCTGGATTCTCCTCATTCTCACAGAAAAGGGAACCGTCTCATGGGTAATTGTCACTCTGCAGGAGTCAGCTACTTGTACTGCCTTGAATCTGCTGGGTACATGGTCTAGCTGCTGTAAATCAGCAAACGCCTGGTCCACCATAGTGTGGTTGGCCCCAGTGTCTACCAACAATTTGTGGGTGTTTTCAAAAAAACAGAAGGGATAAGCCAAGAGGGTTACTTTATTGAGAGAGTGGCTTGCTTGAAGCAAGGGGTTATCACTATGGACCTGGAAGACGTCAAGGGTTTCAACTTTGTGTACATTGTAGTTGCAGGGATTCTTTGCGAGGTGGGATTAAGAGTGCGGGTCAGGTGGGGTTGTAGGACCTCTTGTATCTACAACTACCAGGCTTTTCCTGGGTCCTCAATTTGGGCTAGCTGGAGCTCCCTCTTGCAGGGGCGTTTAGTCCCATTATCCTGCTGACAGGGCTGGCGGCAGCCTACTTGGTTGTGGGCACTGCCAGGTGTTGCACAAGGTTGAGGTGGAGCATAATTTGTATGGCAGAAACCCATTGAAGCCTGGTTGTTGGCCTTCACAATGGCTTTGTAGCAGTCATTAATGGAGGTGCAACAACCTACAGGGACCCACTTACAGGTAAGGGCTTGAGCCCATTGACTATCAGGGTCAGAAGCATAGTGTTCCTGTCAGTGACAGCTTCTGGGGCGGCAATAAGGGCTTGCTGCCAGGCTGCAAGATATTCAGGGACAGACCTGGTCTGTTTAATGACCAGGAGGAGAGTTCTCACCACAATAGGTGAAAAAGTTTTCTTTAGTGGGACTTTTTGGCATCCCTGAACAATGCCCAAGTGACATCAATTTCCTGACTGGCCCAGTTGGTAAACCACACAGCAGCGGTCCCTGTGAGGCACCCAGACGCAGTAGCAGCCCACATGGTCTCAGGTACTTGGCAGATAAAAAGGCAAGTTCAGTGGAGTGAAGCCAGCTGACAATGTTGGCTCCTTTGGCCCCACCTGCAAAAGACTCAAGTTAGAGATTTAGCATGTGTTATGACAGGTCTGATTGGGGCAGGGTGACACTTGTGTTGTGCTGCCCAAGGCAGAGTCAATTATACACACTTGTAAGAACTAGCTGGTTTTGGTAAATAACGTACCTGTCAGGGATGTCCCCCTTGGGGATTAGCAGGAGAGTCTCTTAATGGGGAGTAGCCATACAGCCCATACCCTGTCCTTTCTTAGGGTGGATTTTTTCTTTAGATAGGTTGTGAACCTACTGCTGCTACCACTATTGCAACTGAACCAATGGGGATTCAGTATTTGGAATTGGGGAAGACAACAGTCTAATAGAAAGGACAGGAATAATAAGAATAAGGTATTGTTAATGTAGAATATTGTGATTAATATACCATATGGGGAAAGCCACACAGCCACAAGGGGGTGGAATGGTGGCTTGTTCTATTTAAGGATTAGAGCCAAGGAATAACTTGTGCAGGGATCAACAGGTCAAATTAGTAGCACTCCTAATTAGGAGAAAGTGCCCGCAATTTGATATTTCCACCAGATTGGTCCATGTTGTTAGATACGTCAAGGGGCAACTCATTGAGCGCACCCTGTGTATTGTAAGATATGTTAGCAGGCAAGTCTGGGGATTTGGTTGCAACATAATTCTATTAATATTATGCAAGAAGCTAATATTAAACAAAACAAATAATAAATAATAATACATTCAATTTATTGATGTTGTCTGAAATTTGCATCAAGGGAGAAGGCTATACTTTATATCATATCTGGTTGCAGTGTTCTTAGTCTCTGTCTAGATAATCATCATTATGTGGGGTCAAGCTCCATGCTAGATTGGCATTTTTCTTCTAATAGATACTGATGAAAGAAACAGAGTGTCAAAACTGAAGGTTTGACCCCCCAGTAAAACCCCACACAAAAGATCCCTTGCTCCCTGATTTAACTATCCTGGCACTCACAGCCAAAAGCAGAAGTCAACTCAAGTTAACAAACAAGGGAACATGAACCAACAATAATCTTAATGCAGAGACAAACCCATGTTAGCGCTTCACTCATTAGTAGGATCAAGCCACCCCCTACCCATCCAAATGGTTGATCAGCAGATTTCTTGTTTCTCTTAAAGAATTCACTACAACTATATAATTTTCAATATCTCAACAAAGACAATGATCTAGTTTCTAAATATTTCCCCTGTGTAACTCTACTAATACATCACAGTTACAAGACTATCATATGAAAATGAACATATCTGATGCCTTGTCAGGGATCTAAGCTTGGGCAGCCAGCCCGTCTTTTCAGGGATCATGTGGGCTGTGTTTTTTGTGGGTAGATACTACCACAAGAGAGGAGCTAACTTAAAGAGGTAGGAGAAAAACTTTCTCACCCAGGGCCATGAGCCGGCAGCTGGGATTATTGTGTCAATCACCCCAGTGAGGGTAATATACACAATCTCAAACAGCTTGTCAGTATGATTGGTTGGGAGATTGGGTGAGAAGGCAGGCATTAGCTTGGGGGTCACAGACAGTTCTATATTGAGTTTTTAGACAGGCAGGTAGTTGAACTTGCCTCTAAAAAAAGGGTGTTGATAGGATTCAGGGGCCTTGATGGTTGTAACTAACTTTGGATTGTATGCAGGCCAAGAGATCTAGTTCAAGGATCTTTTCCAGGGTGTAATCCTTATATTTGGGTCTCAGAGGGTACTCTGTGAAGTGGACAAAACCAAAGAGAATACCTGGAGAACAGAAATTAACGGGAAGAGGGGCTGGAGAGCTGGATAATCTTGTACTGATTTGATAGATGGCAAAGACAAAATAAGGCAGTAGCTGTGTAAGCCAAAATAACATAATATTTATTCAAAAATGGCAATAAGTTTGAAGCGCAGGGTCCTTGGGTCTATATAGTACCCCACCTCTAAACTTAAGATTTTCCATGGGGGGTTCATCAGGGCATTGGGAAATGTGGGCCCAGGGGATCTGGATGCTTGGGTTCAAAGGCAGAAAAATGGCACCCAGGCCAGGAGTTTTTTCATTGGTCAAAGATCTCAAATTGGCGACTTGCTTATCTTGCTCTAGAGTTTTGGTCATGGGATTGAGCCACAGGCCCATGCCTTCTTCTGGGGAGGGCTCTTGATTGATCACTAGTGTAGACTTCAAGCTCATGAAGCTAATGGCCAGAATTTTTTTGCCTCCATTATGTGCCTTGATTATTCTCTCATTTGGTGCAATGATTCCTTTGGTTTGGCTTGCTTCACCATTTGGGCAATCATTCTTGGCTTCAGCTTCCAGGGGCTTAACCTCAGGAAACTGTGAGCAGGCAGCCCGCAGGGATTCAGGGTCAGGGTTGAATCCCAACCTCAGGCCCGGGTTTCAAGAGTAAAAGAATTGTCAATCCTGACACCATCCCCTTCTTCCCCTGAAAACCCCTCCTTCAGGTTTTCTTGCCCAGGTAGAGCTGGACGGCTTTATTGGAATTTGCTAGGTTACTCAGGGTTTCCCAGGTACTTTCCTCTATTGGGCAACCTTTCCACTTTGATGTAGTACTGGGATTTTTGGTAATGAGTTCTGTTGCTGTGTATGTATCAACTTCATATTCCTTGGTGAGGCCTTTTTGGATGGGTGGGGGGCTGTCTTGAGTTGTTGGTGGAAAAGAAATTTTCCTTCATTTTTGAACAACAGGGAGTGGTGGAACACATTATAAATATTCCAGGATGGGGATAGGTCCAGTTTGAAGGCAACCTCTCCAAATAGCTTGGTGATCTTGTGGGGGCCACTTTTCTTGTGAGCTAATTTCCTACAAGGCACATGTAGGGGTAAATTCTGGGAATCTAGATATACTCCATCCCCCACTTGCAAGGGTTGACCAGGGGTCTATTTTTGGTTGATGAAGGCTTTGTATATTTGTAATTCACAGTTCAGGTTGGATAGGCAGGTGTTTTGTGTGCTGTGGATCTGTTCAATCCAGGTGCATCTAGTAGCGTTGGTTTTTTTCTCGCCAATATTGGGGTCCCAGGTGGGATCAAACCTGTAGTTGGCTTTGAACAGGGACATGCCAGTGAAGGTGTGGTCTTTAATGTTGTAGGAAAACTGGGCCATGAGAAGAATTTTAGCCCAATTATCTTGGTCAGTGTTGGCGTAGTATTGGAGGTATTTCTCAAGGATTTGGTTCACTCTCTCAGTTTGGCTGGCTGTCTGTGGGTGATAGGAGGTTGATATGCAGCGCTTGATTCCCAAGTCTTTCATCACCTAAGTCCAATTTTTAGAGATGAATTTGGGGCCTCTATCTGTGATGCTTTCTTCAGATGTTCTGTGCAGGGTGAGGATGCAGTCATGGAAGTGTTGTGCTGTCTCAGCTGCCCTGCAATGTGTGGTGGTTGGTACAAAGTAGGTCATTTTTGTGAATTGGTCTGCCATGACCAGGATTGCATTAAAATAGAGGGATGTGGGAAGTTCCACAATTTAGTCCATGAAAACAGATCTCCAGGGCCCATTAGGTATATCCAGGGGTCTTAACAGCTCTTCAGGTTTGTTTCTGTGAGTTCTGATACGTCTACAGGTTTTGCATCCCTTTAGGTATTTGATTACTTCTTGATCCATCCTAGGACATGCAAAATTCCTTTTGATACACCAGGGGTCTTGAGTCTCCCTGGGTGTCCAGCCATTTCAGAATTGTGATAGTCCCTCAAGATGTTGGTCCTAATGTCTCATTTGGGTACAAAGATCCTGTTGTGAAACATCAGTGTTGATCCTTTCATCAAATAACCCTTTCAGTAATGGGTGTTATCTAGGGTTTTTATGAGGTCAGAGATCATGGTTTTGGTGAATTTTTTGAGCATTTGGGCCTTTAGCAATTCTGGTTTGCTGGCTCTGATTTTCATTTACCCCAGGTGAATGTCTAAGCTCACTGGTTCCAAGAGGACTTGGGTGTTGTGGTTGCAAGTTTCTGTGTGGGTAGGCACCAGGTTGGCTCTTCTACTCAGAGCATCAGGGACCACATTGATCTTTCCAGGTTTGTAGTCAATGGTAAGGACATAGTTGGCTAGCTCTAAGGCACATCTGTCCTGCCTCTGGTTCAGTTGTCTGGGGTTGAAGAAATATACCAGATTTTTGTGATCAGTAAGGACTTTTACCAGGAATTTGGTACCATACAGGTATCTTTGCTAGTGTTTCAGTTTTTTCATGATTGCAATTACCTCTTTGTTGCAGATTGGATAGTTTCCTTTGGCTTTCAGCATCTTCTTTTAGTAATATTCTAAAGGATGTAGCATATCATCCCCTCCTTCCTGAAGAAAGACCCTACCCACCACAAATCCAAAAGCATCAGTCTCCAAAATAAACAGTTTGGCTGGGCCAGGCATTGCAAGGACAGGAGAGGTTGTGAACTCTCTCTTCAGTGTCTCAAACAAAGTGGTACACTCATCATTCCAGGTGAAGGTGACCTTGTCAGAGCATAGACTTGCCAAAGGCAACTTGATGAAAGAAATTTTTTGGATGAAATCTCTTCAATAGTTGGCTAGTACCAAAAAACTTCTAATGTCTTTCCAGCAGGTGGGCATTGGCCATCTGGTTACTTTGTCCACCTTATCTTGGGTCATTGCAAAGCTGACAGTCTTGACCACATACCCCAAGAACACTACTACTGATTGGAAAAATTCACATTCATTGAGTTTGGCGTGGAGTTGGGCTTGTGAGAGCTTGTCAAGAATCAGGTCAAGGTATCATAAGTTTTCTTCATGGGACTTGCTGTATATCAGGATGTTGATGAGGTAGGCAACGCAGAACTGGTTCAGGTATTTTTCCAGTACTGTATTTATCATCCTTTGGAACGTGTTTGGGACATTGCATAAACCAAAATGCATCACTAAGTATTTGTAAAGGCCATATCTGGTCTTGAAGGCTGTCTTGTACTTATCCTCTTCATTGATACTTATTTGATTGAATGTATTGTGGAGATCAATTTTTTTAGTAGACTTGCGCACCAGTAAGCACATTGTATAGGTCATTACCATTTGGAATGGGGTATCAGTTTTTTATAGTGATGACATTTAACTTCTGATGGTTCATGTATAGTTGCATGCCCCCATCTTTTTTTCCTGTGAATAGCATTGGAGAAGAGCAGGGTGCCTTTGATATCCTGATAAAATCCTTTGTATTTATTTCCTCAAGATATGCCTTGTTGGCAATCTGTTCCTTGCAATTGCAGCTGTAGATAGGGTCATGGCTGGGTTGAGTGTTGGGCAGCAGGTCAATTGCATGATCATAGACAGAGTGTTCAGAGAGCTGGTTTGCCGTGCTCTCATCAAATACATGGTTCCACTTGGTCAAAGAAGCAGGGAGGGTACCTACACTGGGTTCCATTCATATGGTCATGATTCCTTGGGTGGGTAATCCTTCTGGATTGGTACAAAAGGGTACAGTGTTGAGGTTTTCTTTGTTCCCCAGGGTGACGGTTTATTCTTGTTGGTTAAGGAAGAGGCCATGCCTGTCCAACCAGGAGTCTCCAAGGATAAGGGTGTGTGGTAAGCCTTTCAGCAGGATGAGAGACAAGGGGACATATTACTCCATATAATTAGGGGCAGTTCTTGTTCACATTTGTATCCCTTGTCCTTGATTCTGTTTCCCATGATGATCTTTAGGAAGTTCCCTGATGCAGATAGGCCTAGTTCTTGAGCTAAGTCTGCATCAATGAAGCTCTTATCTGCCCCTGTGTCAATGAAGGCCTTCATTTTTGGAGGTCTCCATTGATGTTGACTGATATGAGGATAAACTTTTAAGACTGGGAGGAAGCATTTATTTGGGCCAAAGAAATGGGTGTAGCGTTTTTCTTAGGACAGGCTCTTGTCAGGTGACCTGCTTCATGGCAGTGGAAGCAGAGTCCCTCTCTATAGTGTCTCTGGAGTTCTCCATGGGTCATCCCATCTCTGTGGGGCGTGGGGGTTTGGGTTTGGTGGTGCTGGTCTGTACTGGCGCTCTCTTGGTTCATGCTGAGACTCTTGCACAGAGGGACCAGTTTTTCTAGAATGAGAGTGGGGGGTGATGTTTCAATAAGTCCTTCATGTCTGGGTTCACTTCCTTTTGGAAGATGATGGCTTCTAGTTTGTCCCCAATCTGGGTGTGGTTTTTTAACTTGAAGAATTTTTCAATGTACACTTGGATGGTTTGAGAGCCTTGTTGGATTTCTAGCAAGGCGTTCAGTGTGTAATATCTAATGTTACAATCTTCACCTTTGGCCATCAATTCTTCTTCAAACCTGGGTTATTCTAAGCAGAATTCCACTTCTTCTGCTGTGGCCTTACCAAACCAGTCTAAGGCATCTCCAGAGAGCATGGCTGCAACCCTAAGTACCTTATTGGTGTCACTAGAGTAGGATAGAAAGTTGGCTTGAAAGTGTAGACAAAGGACTGACATGGCATTTTGGGCTTCCTTGAGGGTGAGTTTATCCATCTGGGACATTTCTATCTTTGTGAGGAATTGGTTGACAATCATGTTCTGCGCCTGGGAGGAGGAATCTTTGGCTGTATTGGCAGTGTCAGGTCTCTTAGGGTTATTCAGGCTCACATTCTTCCACATGGAATATTCAAGTTATTAGTCATCTTAAAGGTGTAATAAGTGATTATCATAAACAAAAGCATACAAGATGCCCCAAGAATTATCAAAATATTAGAGCTCAGGGTACCAGTTTTAAATAGATTGCCATAATGTCAGGAATTCAAGCTTGGCTGGCCGGCCCATTGTTTTCAGGGATCATGCAGGTTGGGTTTTTTGCAGGAAAAGCCCACCATAAGAGAGGAGTAAATTAAAGAGGTAGGAGAAAAACTTTCCCACCCAGGGCCATGGGCCAGCAGCTGGTATTATTGTGTCAATCACCCCAGTCAGGGTAATATACACAATCCC
>QTSX02005259.1:0-84808 GCA_014839935.2 Entomophthora muscae | reverse complement strand
TGATGAATCAGCATTTGTCTCATCAATGTGCAATGAGTATGGGTATGTCCCCAAAGGCTCCAATGACAGGATGGATCAGCGTGCTGCAGTCCGCGCCACAGCATACTCAATGGTGGCTCTCCTTGGTCCAAAGGGAGTTGAGCTTTATCAAATGATATTGGGTTCTCACAACTGCCGTACCTTCTTGTCATTCCTCCAATTGGTCCAGGAGCACCTGATGTGCACGAGCCTGGGCTTCACCAACGTAATTGTATTGGACAATGTTGGTCTCCACAAGGTGGCTGACATTCTTGAGGAATTCCCAATGATTGACACAAGCATTGCAGTGGGCCCCCAGTGATTGGCCACAGCAAATTTACGCCTTCTCTTCCTCCCAGCTTATTTGTCCTTCCTAAATCCCATCAAGGAAGTCTTTGGGTGGCTCAAGCAAGTCGTCAAGCAAGAAACCCCAACTGGGACCAAGGACCTGTTTGATTTGCTGCAGGCCGGGATCCACACCCTCCCAGCTGAGACCGTGGCCAAATTCTATGGCCACACTGATTTGCTCATCCCCACGTGCCTAGCCAAACAGCCAATTAATTAAAGGCTTAGTGTGTCCAACTTTTTTTATATTCTCTGATTTACTATTCAAGATTTATTGATTATCATTTTATATTTAGATGGTTCCACGCCCGCAATAACATTCAGAAGATCCATCAATAGATGTAAGTTTTTTATTTATTTATTTATTTATTTATTTTATTATATATTATTTAATATGTCATCTGAGGTTATCCCAAACACTTGATACTGGATTACGCAAATCTATTTATATCACTTTTGTCAAATAAATATAAAATAGTCTTATAAAAATTAAATGTAAATTGTAAAGTTGAAATTTATTCTATTACTGTATTATTTAATACTTTTATGAAACCCATTTCTGCAATGTATTTTGCAAATCTTGTTTGATAAAATATTATTTGAAAAATTATTTATGATATAAAAATATAGTAGAGTATAAATATATTTATTGGTATAGAGATAAAATTAAGTGCGCCTATAATGGGTTTGGTGGTATGTACCCACCCCACAATGGAGGTGGTGCACAATCTCCACTGCCACACTGTGGACAGTGGATACACCTGTATTAAAGTATTTGCGCCTGCTGGTAAAAAAAAAGGATGGTGAGGTGGGAATGGAGGAGCAGCTTTTCTGGCGGAGCTGCAAACCCAAAGATGCAAGCCAAGACCAGGGCGTCCTGTATGACGTGATCCACCAAGTCATACCAAGGGGGTATCTTCTTCCTATCCAGTGATAGCCTGGCCTTGTCAACCCTAAGAAGGACCCTGTCCAGGTCCTCTACAGACGCGCCCATCCCAAAGTAGAATAGGGACCCCAGGTAAACAACCAGATGAAGCTTTTGTCCAGCAAAGGCTTCCGTGAACTCGCACAATTTTTTGTATACAGCGCTAATCTTCTTCTTGTGCTTGTCTTTGGCAAAGGTCAGCTCCATAGCTGCACAGACCCCCATCTTGTCAGCACTCCAGGCCATTCCAAAGTCATCCAGGAGGATTTTTGTCTTCTTTACAGCTGTTGCGTCTGCAACAGCCAATTTTGACACCACGCGCCCAAAGTTATCCAACAGGTAAGAGATGGTATGCTACATTGGGAAGCAGAAGCAAGCAGCCCCATGAGCCCAGCCCATCTCTGGTATATTCTTGAATGGGAGCGTTACCAGGACGTCCCAAACAAGCTCAATGGAGTTTACACAGTAAACTCCACTGAGGTTAACCGGGTCCAGTTGGGCATCCTTGTAGGCAGTAACTTCCCACTCAGATGCCCCCCTCACCATGAAAAAGCCCAGCCAATGCCTCCCTGGACATTGGGAATGTACCATGGATCCTGTCTTCAAGCTCCTGCAAGACAGGGGGGGACAGGACAAGCTGCCCTGCCACATGATTAACATAGTTGGCATAGAAGGTAGGGGGCAAAAGGGATCAGGACCTGGCAGAGTTCACCATCAACATCTTCTAAAAAAGGTAAGTATTTAAGAATTTTTATTAATTAAATAATTTTTAGGTTAGCTTCTTGGGTTTCTTCCTTGCCGGCAGCTTCAGCTGGCTTTGCCATTCTTGGTGCAACCAATTGTGCAGGCAATTTGGTATCCTCTGCCCTGGCACGCTTGGAAGGTTTGAGGTGGGCATACATCTCTGGGTCATCAACCCAGACAGACGGCACAGAAAGATTGTATGTTTTGAACTGGAGGCCCTTGACCACAGTTTTTTGAATATTTAGTAAGCGCTTGATTGTCTTCTCTGGGGTATCTGGCATTTTTAACATTAGTGCCTTTGCGGACACCTTGTCAATTTTGTCCCCAGTGAGGACAGCAGACTTCACTTTGGCTTTGACCTTGCGGTCAATGTCCTTTATTTTTGGCAATTGCCAAGTCAAGGTCCTTCAGAAGCTTTTCTAATTCTCTTATTTATTTTTTACTAACCTTTCCATATGTTTTTATAGCTTTTGCCCCAATAAATTCTGTATTATTTTTATACTGTTGCCTCTTTGTTTATTCCTTTTTGTTTCCCATTTACTACATTATCCCATCTTTTTACCCATTGTGTATATGTTTTACGCTCATCTTAAAATATGCTGTTTGCTTTGTGTTGGCATTGTTTCCTTGATTACCATATTATTTTTGGCGCTTGACATAGCCCCTTGTGAAAATATTAACTACAATTTGGTGATCAGCTAAATTTGAATTAGAAAATTATAGTGTTAACTGTTTTTAGATAAAGTTGTTACTGATCCAAATTCAAAACCTTAATGATAAACTTTAAGCCAATCAGGAGCCAAGTGATAAAGTGATTTTTGTGACATAAATGGTCATTCAATAATTCTTTGATGCATGTGCGCTAATTAATATGATTGGCTGAATCTTTTGCCATTGTGCGCCATTGCCACTGTGGCAAGTTGTTGGTGAACTAGTGCTAACCCAGCAGCTGATTGGGCACTAGTCCACCAACAACTTGCCACAGCGGCAATGGTGTACAATGGCAAAACATCCAGCCAATCATATTAATTAGCACACATGCACCAAAGAATTATTGAATGACCCTTTATGTCACAACAATCACTTTATCACTTGGCTCCTGATTGGCTTAAAGTTTATCATTAAGGTTTTGAATTCAGATCAGTAACAACTTTATCTAAATACAATTAACCTATAATTTTCTAATTTAAATTCAGTTGATCACCAAATTGTTGTTAATATTTTCACAAGGGGATGTGTTTAAGTGCTAAAAATAACTGTGTTCAGGATCTTAACACATGACATAGTAAATATAGGATTTTATAGAAATAAGCTGAACATAAAAAATATGGCCAACTATAAACAAAGAGAACACAAACAATTGAAATTCAAAATAAAGATAATATATATAGGATTTTTTGGGACCAGGGGGTTTATTGAGGTGGGGAAGAGTGATGCCTAGTAGGCAGAATGGCGCAGGAAGGAAGACGTAGAGGCAGTGCTGGCTTGGGGGGTCTGGGATTGGATGGGCTGGGTTTGTGGGTAGGGGGTGTTGGTGGCGGGGGTGGAGGCAGGAGGATTGCGCGTGATGGCCGCCATATACCGCTCATTGTACTCCTCATCAGTCATTGGCTGGATGGGCTGGTAGGTGGCTATGGTATGGGGTGGGAGGCGCTTATCCTTGCGTGATTGGTTGCCCATGTTCACATGGAAAACCATTTTTGCAAACAAGTCAGCCACCATTTGGTGACCAAAGAGAAAATTGTGATCAAGGACCCCAAGATAGAGGTTGTTGAAAGCCTGAGGGTGGCGCTCCCAGAGTGTATCTCCAATATTAAAGAACACAACATCTACCAGATGGAGGTTGGCGTGACCAGATGGGTACACAGAGGCCTGGTGCCCGCGTTCCTGGATGGCCTCAAGGGCGGTGGAGCTTCCTTCTATCTGTTTGCTCAAGAAAACCTGGTATTTGGAATTTGAGCCACCCCAGGAGTTGAGCAATCCACTGAGGATGTGGCTGTATGAGTACCCATCAATGAAATCAGGATTTGTCCAATAGTAGACAAAACCCTTGGCTGAAACAGCCAGAAATGCACCAATGAATGTCCCCTTCTTGACCTTCTTCCTTCCATTCTTGGTGGCAGCTTTTCCTTGCTCACCAAAATTGTCAAATGCAATTGATAACTTGTAGTACAAGACAAACATGATGTCATCTGTTAGACTTGTCAAGCATCTGACCAGGGTTGATTTGATTGTGGTGTCATATGCAGAATCCTCAGCGCTATCCCATTGGTTGCCAGCAAAATTTGTAAGAACCCTAATTGAAGCCACCTTATCGTGCATCCAGAGCTGCACCATGCGCTCAGACACCCAAATGTCATGGTGCGCAAGTTGCTTCTGGACCTGGGTCAAGGGAAGCTTGGGATCCCGCTGGAGGAGGTCAAGCATTATTTGGTATACCTCATTGATCTGGGACTCTGTGGCCTTCTTTGGCTTCTTGGCTGTCCCAATCAGATTTCCCTTATTCATCAGGTTGTTGAATTCCTGCATGACAGTAGCCCGTGTGAATTGTAATTGGCTGGCTATCTGATCCCAGGACAGACCCTGCAGGTTGAGTGCCATAATTTCCTGAAGAATTTGGGCAGTGATTATTCTGTGTTTGGGGCGCTGGGCGGCAGGAGCTGAAGCCTGATTGGCTGAGGGGGGGAAGGTTGGGCAGTGGCAGGAAGTTGTTCCAAATCAAGGTTGCCATCCTGATTGGTTGGTTGACAGGCAGCTTGTGCAGGGGTGAGTGTGGGAGCAAGGGCAGAGCTAGATGCTAAGTGACTCTCAAACAAGTAAAAGCCATATGGGTTGGGGGACAGTAACAGGTCAGCTTCCTCATTACCCGCCTCAAAGAATTGGGTGTAAATGGGTGCCTCCGCTTTCTGAGTCTTGTCTCCATTGAATCTGGTCTGGCTGCTGCTGGCTTGGCTGCTTGTGCTGTTGAAGATGTTGCTAGTAAAAACCATATTGTAAAAAAACCTAGGATATATTCACTAAAAGTAGAAAATTTAAAATTTAATGATTTATTTTTATTGTAATCTCAAGTCTATATTTGAAAGGTTCTCAAAACCTTTTCATACAAATCTAGAGCATTGAAAATGGATAAATGCCTATGTTCCTAAATTGGATAGCTGTTGATTGGCTGTTATACTGTTATTTTTCTATTTTAGGCTGCTCATACTACACATCTTGTGTGAGTTTATTTTGTTTTGTGCTTGTGGAATCTCACTTCTAGATTGCTCAAATTTTGTTTCATTTTGGTCCTTCTGTTGGTGCCTCATATGAATCCTGCTTGGATTATAATATACTCTGGAATAGCATCCATCCATTTCACTTGTTGTGTCAGTTCATTTTGTTTGTGGTTTGAACTACACCGCTTGATATTTGCTTTAATTTTGTATAATGGGTTAGTGTAATTTTGTTTTTGGTTTGACAGTTCATTTATTAACTGAAAATACTTAAATTAATTAAATCCTTAATCTTGCGTGACTTGGATTTTGTTTAAATCTGAAATCAGTTTGTTTAAATCTGAAGTATTTTTTCTTGTTGCCATAGCTTTTAAAACTACTGTAGTGTTGCATAGCATCATATATAATTTCCCCCTTATTTTTCCCTATTCATTGTGCAAATCAAATCAATTGAGTGATATGAAACCCAGTGGAATTTGAAGTGACGTAAATCAAAATGGTGTAATCACCTTCTTTTATATTAAAATCACTATTAAAATATTTTATTAAGGAAACTCCTATCAACATATCCATGTATAGATAAATTATAAATTACATATAGCAAAACTTGGTTTTTTACCCAGCAATGACAATCACTAGTAGGACTACCATTGTAGTGCTCAAGGATTCTAAGGGTAAGGTTGGAGTAGCTGAGCAGCAACTAGGAGAACACAGTATGACTATTATTTCCTTACACAACATAACTTCTCTATTTGAGCTCTGCAAGTAATTTAAGAATGTTAAGTTAGTCTTTATGTTCTATTCAATGATGCCTTTATTGGGGCTATCTGAGGGCCTTATATAGTTGGAAGTGGGGGAGGGGAAAGAAAGGGTGTGTCATCCTGACTGAAGTCTGGACTAGGCAGGAAATAAGCTATTCCTGAAGGGCTAAAATATTTTGGAGAGTATTCAGAGAGAAAGGACTTAGATTGGGTGGGATGTGAACATCTAAACATGTGATCTCTGGGTCAGGTGGTTGCAGAAAAAGTAGGGCCAATTTTTGGGAACTAGGTCTAGAACAGAGTTTCAGAATGTTCATCTGGGGGGCTCATACTTGTTGTTAAGGGGCAGGAGTTCTCTATACCAAATTACAAATTAGGGAAATTGATGAGCTACTAATTGCCTCAATGAAAGTCATCACAATGGGCCACTCTCTGACGCATCTGCAATTAGCCGCAGGTACGTCAATTAGTGACTAATCAGAAATTGATCTTTATGTTTCAATGGGTAACTCTCTGATCAAAAATGCAAGAAAAGACAGAAGTTCCTCTATACTTTTCCTTATAGGGTAGTAGTCTCAATATGGTAATATCTGCAGGCAACGCCCTGCACCACAACCATAGTAGCATTATTTTAATTTGTTCTTAGTATAAATGTCTTGGATTAATACTATAGGAACATCTTCTGATTGTATACAACAAGCTTTGATTTAGTGTGGGAATAAGCTTATTTTAGCTTAAGATAAATGACGTAAATCAAGATAGCGTAAAGTTGAGATGGCGTGAACACACCCCACACTAAGTGATTTATTATGTAAATAAAGCTAGAAAAATAAGATTTAATTAATTTGACTCAAAATGATGAAATTGAAAGGGTACTTTTGAGATGCTGTATTATAAAATTATAAGTGAATTTTAACTATTTTTTTGTGATTCAAAATCACTAACACAAAAAACGCCATCTCAGATTAAATTTGAGATGGTGTAAATCAAGATGGTGTTTTTGAGATGGCATTTCCTACCTCCTAGAGTTCCATCAATTAACTCCCCAATATATCTTACTCACTTCTATTCAAATATCATAATACTTTTTAAATATTTTTCATTAAAATCTACTCTATTTCTAGAAATTTATCTCAAACCTAAAAAATATATATCAAAATAATAAAGTTTTCACTCATTCATTATTCTTAACTTTGTTAATTTTTTAGTATACCTGACAGTATATTATGCAGAATAGTAATAATTATGTTGATATATATAAACTAAATAAAAAAACAAATATTAAAAAATTAATAAAAAAATAAAAGAGAAACCACCTATTTAATTGAGTGGTTGCTTTGCAAGGTACATAGGGATAAAAAAATTGGAGTGGGCATATAATTTAGCCACTGTCTCTTCTGGAAGAGTAACGACCCTGACCTGTAGCAAAATAAATAAGTCCTCAGGCTCAGATGGTGTCCCCCACTTGACAACTTTCTTAAGCCACCCAAAGACCTCCTTAATTGGATTCAGGAATGAAGAATATGTGGGAAGAAATAATAGATGCATAAGTGCTGTGGCCAATTGCTGTGAGTCAATTTCTTTGCCTGTATTAATCATTGGGAATTCTTCAAGAATACTAGCCACATTGTGGAGCCAACATTATCCAACATAATGATGTTGATGAATCCCAAGCTAGTGATTCTGAGGTGCTCCTAAACCAACCAGAGAAATTCAAGGAAGGTATCACTATTCTGTAAACCCTTGATCATTTGATAAAGTTCAATGCCAAGGGAACTTTCAGGGATCCATCCTGTGGTAGGTTACTGAGAACTTGCAGGCAGACAGCCTGCTGGCCCAGAAGGAAGGGCCCACCATAGGATAGGGGCTAACTTTAAAATGTAGGATAGTGATTTCCTGATAATGGTCCATGGTCTGCTGGTGGGCACCATAGAATCAATTAGGCCAGTGAGGGTGATATACATGACTCCAAATATCTGGGTAGAGATAGACTCACTAGTAGCAACAGATTCTTGCGGGTGATTGGGTTGTGTGGTCAAGGGAGGGGTCATTGGTACCAAATACGCGGGCAGGTAGTTACATTTATTGCAAAATAGCAAAGATTGTATAGTGATCCAAGTTTCTTCAAGATCAAATAGCTCTGTTTCTCTGGTACAGGCTTCTGGGCTTTAAATTAGGATCTCTTATAAGGTAAATTCCAAAAAAATCTGGGTTTGGAGGATACTCTGTAAATGGACTGGGCCGTAGGAAGCTCCCAGGGAACATAATAATTTGGGCATTTGTTCTGCATTTTCTTGGGCTTGGTGAGAAGCAGGGACAAAACTGGGGAGATCAAATTGAAAATGATAAATTGCTAAAAGGAGGTAGGGTAAGACCTGCGTGAACCAAAGGTTCATAACACTTTATTGTAAGGATGGCAATTAGCATCTTCCTGTCATCTTTTGGGTATAAGTATGCTCATCAAAACTGTGAAAACTTTTGCAGATTCTTGTGGTCTGAGTGGTGGCGTTTTCCAGGGGTTGAACAACCCTGGGGAAGCTCAGAATTGTTGTTTCTTCATTGGCTGCATCAGGAAGGGGAGCCTCAAAATTCTTTTTTGAGACAAAGGATTTGTCAGCAACCTGTGAGCCTTGGGATTGGGGTAATTCACCTAACACTAAATTGGTAGTGGTCTGGGAGATTGCATGGGTGTTCTTTAGTCCATTGCTCTCATTGGCTGGGCTTGGTGGTTTCCTCATGGGGTAGGGTTCAGCGTATAAGGTGCTACACTGGTGGGTTTTGGAGGTTTCTCCAAAGTCAAATCTATTTCTGATTTGAGCACAAAAAACGTGGGCTGGCAGTCCGCAGGAGGGTGGGGTTCAAATCTCAAAATTGTGATTTTTCTTTGCCAATTGATAGCAGGGATTTGTCAGTTGTGACAGGAACCAGGAAGGGCTATGTGAAAATCCACATGAGAGCATTTTTAGGTGAGGTATGTTCTGGTCAAAATAAAGATTTAATGCCTATAAACAGGTAAATGGTAGTTGTTTTATTGATATGTATGGCTTGGCCAATAGATACAAGTTATCTAAGCCTGAAAAGGGGAGCAATGTGGCCTTTGGTTCATGCAGTGAAATGATAGGGAGTCTGTGACTAGCTGGATAAGGATGTACTAAGGGAGCTATGAGATCCTAGTACTAACTGAAGGAGGTGTGCAATTGGATAACTTTACCTAGGCTGGGGGCAAGTTTTCTCTTTATATGTATTTCTGGTAGGTTTGAGGAGGTCTTGAAGTTGATAGGCAAGCATTTTTATGCCTAGAACCATCATTAGGGTGGCTGTCTAGAAAAACAGCTGCAGAGCTTAATGATTTGTAAGTTTCTGAGAATTGAAGCTGGTTACTTTGTGCCTGAAAGATCAAACTAATCATTTGAGTGATTAAAAATAATGGCAAGACATGAGGAGTGCCTGTTGCTTATGACCTAAAGTGTAGGTCAATGATGAGGGTCAATTATAAGTCAATTCACTTGTGAAGACTTATTGTCTGAGCCTGAGATGTTGACTGATGGATACTAACATAATAGAAAAGCTTAGATGGAAGATATTAATGAAGATTGGCAGGAAAAAAGAGCAGAAGAACTAGGAAAAGACCATCAAAAATGGCTGAAAAGAGAAAGAGAAAGAACAGAGAGAAAATATTTAAAGAGATTTTAAATATAAAGTAAACAGAGAAACAAAGAGGATAATAAATAAATAATTCATAAAGAAATAGAATAATTGATAAAGATAAACATGATATAAATAAATAAAGATAAAACAGTAGAAATAATAAATATAAATATTTATTAAAAGGTTGATTGAGCAAGAGGAAGGAGCAGACGTAAACGGCATAGAGAAACTTTGAAAGAAGGACCAGACATTTCACATGGGCATTAAGAGGAGCAAAAGCAGAGCAATGGGTTCAAACCAGGGGCAAGAGTGAATATCCTAGGGAAACCATTTGTGGAAACAGGCCAAATCCTGTTTTATCAATGTTTTTCATTGGTAAACAGAGGGGAAAAGCCTAATAATATGGGGTTTTACAAGTAAAAGTCTGCCCTGATTGGCTGAAGTAGGTTTTTAAGTTTAATTAATTAGAGGGAAAGAAAAACTACATAGTTTAATCCTGGAAAAGAGATGAATCAGAAGGGGATAAGGTTGAAGCAAAGAGCTATTTAAGGGGAAACAGACTGGAACAAGGAGGATACAGGGGATTTCCAAAGTCATAAGCCAGACAAGGAGACCAAGATATAGAAGAAGAAACCCAAGACATTAGGCAAGAAGCACAAGACCAGGAGCAAGTCAGTGCAAGGCAGGAAGACCAGGAAAGCAGATCACAAAGGACCACACAAGGAGCCCAAGTCATAGACCAGGAGTGCAAGACCAGAGACAAGGAGCCCAAGGCATATGAAAAGACGCCCAAGGCCAAGACCAAGAGGTCTAAGACATGGTGCAAAGAGCCCAAGAACAAGTACAAGGAGCCCAAGACTTGGCAACCCAAATATATTCCTCCAAAACAGTCTATAATACACAATTTTTCTAAGGAGATCTTCTTTCTGATGTAAATAATTGCCAATATTGACCCCTAATCCCCTTTTTATGACAGAAAACTTTCATAGTTATAATGCTTTTGGAGCTTATTAATAAGATAAGAAGAGATCAAACCTTTAGCTTGTTTAATTGTAGAAAACTTATGGTTGAATAATGAGAGAAGGGGTGCAAAGAACCTTGAGATCTGGGATATTGTTAGACTGAATATTATCATTTAAATGGCCTCCTAAATGATGAAGCTGCTTTGATAGCCCATGCATTGCTGAAAAAACATTTTTCCTAGCTATCAAATGACAATGATGATTGGGGGGCATGGTGAGTCACTTTTAAAATGTTTTGATAATTCACTTTTGTTCTTTTCATAGAACAAATATCTCTATGGATGACAAATTTTGCAACTGAACCAATTAGAGTTCAGTATTTGATTGGAGAAGACAACAGTCCAATAGAAAGAACAGGAATAAATAAAATAAGGTATTGTTTATTGTAGATTATTGTGATTAATATACTATATGGGGAAAGCCACAAGGCCACAGGAAGGGACATAGTGGTGTGTTTAATGTAAGGTTCAAAGCCAATGAATAACTTGTGTGGGGATCAGCAAGTCAAATTGGCAGCGCTCCTAATTAGGAGAAAGTGCCAGAAGTTTGACCTCACCTCCAGGCTGATCCATGTTGTTAGATACGTCAAGGGGCAACTCATTGAGTGCCCCCTGTATATTGTAAGATATGTTGGCAGGCAAGGAGGGAAACTTGGTTGCAACACAACCTCAACCTATCCGGACCATGGCTTTGACCCAGGAAACACCTTGGTATCTTTCTAAAATTTAGAAGCACCACAATTTTCCCTGCAAAAATCTAGCCCACCAAAGAAGTAGACCCTACAGCATCACCAAGTTAATAGGGAAAGTATCATTTAAACTAGAACTATCCCCTACCTAGAAAATCTACAATGTCTTCTACTGTACACTTATGTTCAAAAGGAAGGAAGGAAGGAAGCTCTCTTTCTCATCAAAAACTCAAGACTGACCCTCCTCTCATCTAATTAGGGCGCTCTGAGGCATACAATATTGAATATCTATGGGTATCACACCCACTACAAGACCCCCAGTACTATGTCAAAAAGCAATAATATCCACCTAAAAAGAGCGCATGAGAACCCCTATGCAACCTACCTAACTCTCAAACAGCTATCCAATAGTACCTAGAGAAGAAGGCTATTAGAGAAGGAAATTCTGAAAAAAGAGATGATGTCATGACTTATATTTTGATTCTAGTATTGAGCACAAGTCAAAACCAAGAATCAAGCCCTGGTCTTCAGAAAATACAGCCTGCTAGCCAAGATAGTCAGGGAGCTGGCTGCCTGCAATTTTTTGGGCTTGAATCTGAAGGCTGTTCAATGACCTGCCCACAAAGCCAAGAATTTTTCCCAAATGATACACTAGCCACAGTCAAATGCACACCACTGAAAATCTAAACCTACACAGAAGTGACTGCTTGCCTAAAGAAGGTTAAGGCTAAACTTAAAATTAACCCCTCTAATAAGTGTCAGTAAGCATCAGTCCTCAGCATTAAATCAATTATGTATTTGGCTGGTCCATGTGATAAAGAGAATTGAGACAGTAAAATAGAGTGTTGCCACTTCTATTCCCTAACATCAGCCAACCCAGAATTAACTGCCAGTAAAGCTGCCCCTCAAATGCCAATGCCTGTTGGAAGAATGCTCACGGACCTAAAGCCCGCAAATTTTGAAAACTCAAATTTTGATAGTATAAAAACCCTGCTGAGTTGAGGATTGCAATATTGCCATTCTGATAATAAAGTTCAAATGAACCTTTGGTTCACACAAATTCTACCTTATCTAATTTTAGTATTTTACCACCTTCACTCTAGTCCCTTGGACTCAAAGCCTCTGCCACTCCTACCAACAAAACTGCAGACCCCTTGTCTGTGGTATTCTGTCTGCTTGGATCACTTTTTGGGCCTGTACATTTCACCAAGTACCCTTCAAACCCCACCTATTCCAAGTTCACACTGGAAAATATACTCCTTGCTGACCCCTTGGCAAGAACTAGAGTCACAGAAACAATTGGTCATTATGGAAAGTGGTACACAGTTCCACCCAGACTATGCTGCAATAAGTATAATTATCTGCCTTAATACCTGATACCAATAACCTCATCTCTAACCCTGCAGCCTAACTTTCAGCAAAAAATTGCTACCACTGCTAATGCCACTTCCAACCAGATGTTTGGGGGTACTTTATATTACTCTTAAAGTCTTGGAAAACTCCATGATGCCAAACTCTGGCCCTTGGTCTTTGCCTGGCCAATTCTTATCCTATGTTATCAATTTAGCTCCCATCTTATGATGGGTGTAAGAGAGGGGTACAAAACTAACTAAGTTTGGCTCTCATCCTGGGGAAAAGATCCACCAGGATACCGTCCAGTGCAACACTGGGATGGCCGCTCAAACGGGAGTCCAGAGAGAGGACGTGGAGGACAGTTGAGGGAAGTAAGAGTTGAACCCCATCAAAGCCATCCCTGCAAGCAGCCAGGGGGTACACCAAGTGTTTTGACCCTGAGAGCCAGGTGCGGGCTAAGAAATGGGTTGAGGTTCTTCCACTGGGAGTGCAGATGAGAGGGAGTCCTCTTCATACAAAAGTCTGGGCAACAAGTCAAGGAGAGACGGATCCAAATCATCACAGGTGAGACTCTTTACCAAGTGCTCACCAGAGATGAGAAGATCCTGTGCCCTGCCGGGAAGGTCTTTCACAAGATAAAAAGATGAGATAGGTTATTGCTCACTCTGAGCACAGAGAAGGAAATCCACCCCCAGAGATCAGGGAAAATGAACCAGATGAGGAGTAAACCTGGGGACAAAGTAAAGATAACAAACTTGCAGATGGGAATCAACATTATAGAGGGAGAAATGGAGATTTCTTTACAACAAGATGCAGGAGACAAGCAGGAAAAACCATCCCAAAGGAAATAGGGGAATTTTTTGTATTTGGGAGCAAAGAGAGCGGTCAAGAACCTTTAAACTAAGATATTTAGTCAAGGCGTAGCCGTTAACGGGAGAGCAAAAAAACTTAAAGCCAGGCAAAAGCAAAAGCAAAAAAAACCAAATTATAATAGGTAATTATATAGTTTTTAACACTAACTTTAATGGTTTGAGCTAGAAACCAAAAGCAAAACTGTAAGCTCTAGTGTTAATACTAACACTAGCTCTAGGGACTTCAAAGAGAATGACAGGATCCAAAAGGCAACAACTAAGGTAAGGGTGATAGCCACCTTTACTAACAAACTTTTAGATATCAGAGGACCAAAAGGAGGCCTCAAAAACAAAAATGTTCTAAAGTTAAAGGAAAGGATTAAAGTCTAAAACTTTATTGAATAGAATGAGCAAGCAGGGGACTAAAAGTCCCCTGTTTTTCTTTAAGACACCAAGTTTGAATTTGAAGGTTACCTGACCTCAGCTAGTCATTTGATTGGACAAGATAGAATTTTTGCCAGTAATTTAAGGAGTCTTGGATGTTTTTTCATTCATTTCTGACCCAACCTCCAATTGGCTGATGCCTAAAGGGCACTTCAGGATGCCATTAATTCCAGTCTGGATGGATTTTGTTGAATTAACAGAAGCGCGTCCTGATTGTTTAACCTTTATCCATTTTAAGTGGAAACAAAACCAAGCCAAAAAATAGTCCAAATTGATAAGGGATTCCTCCCAAGTAAGAAAAAATTCAGATAATCAGTATTTATCACCTGGGAAGGGTATTCCAACACAAATCTCTTGTCAACCGTGTGGGCTAAATCCTTAAGGGAATCAAGTGATTTGACTGAATTTTGAGCTGTTTTCTTCATACATTGGGGGAAATTGTCCTATCCATAAATAAAGAGGGAGTAGCTTTACAGTATGCATTACCCTCTGGTCCAGCAGTTCCTTTGCCTGTGTGAAATAGTTTTCCCACCAACAATTGGTATTCTGACTAAGAGCCCAATTTTGGGTTCTCTACTCTAATTAGGACATTATTTGTTAGATTAAGCCAAGGCGCCAGCTTAAGCATTTCAAAGCCTTTTAACTTCTTTGATATCATTTAAGTTGTAAACTTATGTTTTTTGAACATTAATATAATGCTTAGTTTACTGAAGAAAAGTTTAAGAGTGTAAAATATACAAATAATAAAAAATAAATCTTATTTTTATTAACTGTATTTTTTACTAAAACCCTTTTTTCTATTTTAATAAGCCAAGAATCAAATATATGAGTTGCATGGGAGAGTAATAGCAGCCCCAAAGCTATAATTGCTATTACCCTATCTTTGGCTCATATAATTAATTTCTTATTTATTTTTAGAAAAAAAGTTGTTGTATTTAAAAGACTATTTACCCTATGTGAAATATAAGTTTTTGTTATGCGTCCAACTTCATGAACATCTCCCACTAATCCTTTAGTAGTATCAGCTCTATTTGTTTCTCTATCATCTGTGAAAAACTTTGCACAATAATTTGTTTTGGAGTACTCCTTAACATCCTCAAATGTCAAAGGTGAAACATACAGCTCACCATCTTTCATTAAATATGAAAGATTAACATAAAATGCTTTGACTTCAAGCCAGCTTTTCTTAGGCCTAGATTTTCTATCATAGATGTAAAAAAAGGTTTTTTGGGAAACATCTGAATTATTTACAAGTGTCTCATATAGACCCTTTCTTTCTTCCTCTCTCTCAAAAACCATTTTGAGATCATTTATATTTTTTATATACATCTCATTTTCCTTTTGTTTAAATATTTTAGATAATACACCAAAATGTCCATCAACAATACTTTTGCTATGGCACTCAACAAATCTATTAAACTTAATTGTTCCTTTTATAACTTTAGGTACCTCTTTAAAAAGATAATATAAGAATTCATAAGATCTGAAATGACTACCATTATCAGTTCAAACTTTAATATTTTTAATATTCTTAAATTTATTATTTTTAAGCAGACTTATCAAACACTGACCTGAAAACAAAGAGTCATGAGATAAAATTTCAGATAAAAAGTCATGATACTCATATTTAATTTTCTCATTTTCTTTAAAAGCAATTGCAAATCCTAATAAAGAAATAGGTATTTTCTCATAAAAACAATTATTTGTCTCTATAGGACCCCCACCTATTTTAAAGTTTTCTTTATAGTCTATTACTAAAACATGAATTATTATCAAGATTATTTATATCACTAATATGTTCTTTATTTTGATGCTTATAAAAATTTTCATGTAGGTCAATAGATTCTAAATTTTCTTTGATAGATTTTGACAATGGCAACTTCTTTATACTCAAATTCTTTTTCTTCATTTCTAATGATTTTTTCAAGCTGCAAATGTTACACATATCAGTTTTTTTTGCTTTTAATTATATTATTAGGAATAAGCTTATAAAAAGTGGATAGTGAAATAGAAATATTGTTTTTTATTTTCATATCTTTGTAAATTTCTTTTTTTGTTTTCAATAATGAGTATCTTATTTTAGTTGAGTATTCACTCAATTCTTTTTGCAATTCTTCATAAATCAATCCAGGGGATTTTTTAGTAAATTGGCTGGTTGGAAATGAATTTTTTAATATATATTTTAAAATATTTTTTATGTTTTCTTTCTTTACTGAATCATTTTTTCCTTTTTTACTTTTTGAATTTAATGATACTTTTTTAGCATTTTTTATTTTTTAGAATATGAATACTCATTTTTTGTCATTTTAAATCCACAATCACAAAGCTCTTTCAAATTGTAGCTTGATGTAACCAATGCTCTTAGGGAAGGAAGGTGCTTGGCAGGGGACTCTGACACCAATTCCTTTAGGTTGTTAAGGAAATCATCTGTCTTAAAATTTTGCATGACAGGTAAGAAGGTACTTTTTTTAAACTCTGTTTTTAATAAGAAATGCTCAACAAAGCTGTTAAGATCATTGCCAGCAGTAAAAAGAAATGCTTGTTTAAGCATAGAGATTCTTTCTCTCTTAGTAGAAGCCCCCAGTGAGAAGAAGGGTGTCATCTGAGGTGCAAACTTGATAGGTTCCATAATGATAGTGGTTGGGTTCCTTGGCATGGTTCAGGCAGTTCTTGCTTGGAAATAGATGTGCAGTTATCAGAGAGGAGTAAAGGTGTGGATTGTAAAGTAAATTTCTGTAAAGTTGAGTTGTTTAAATACCATGATAGCTGAGGGTTTGCACTACAGACATAAGTTCCCAACTGACCCCCAACTGATCTCCTTAATTTATCAATATCACCCCTGAAGTCTGATATCATTGTTTATTTACCCCTTTTTATATTCTGGTTAACTGTTGATATCTTGGTGAATAGTACTTCAATCTTGCTCAAACTAGTATCATTAGAAAGCCCTTAATCTCAGCTTTTGGAATTGTGCTGCAACTTTATATTTCATTACCAATTTAGTATATTGAAGTGGCTTTGAATGTAAGCTTATAAAATAGCTATATGAAATAAAATATGCTGATTAACTCTTAAAGTATGATATTTTAATCAGTAAACTAAATTTAAAGTATAAATCATTATTTAGCTTACTTTTAGTAACCAACTCAAAACCCTTTTTTAAAATAAACTTAAGTTTATTATAACTTTTAACAATTCTTAAAAGATGAACTTTATATATCTTAAATCTATCAAAATAAAAATGTTATTTTTAATCACATATAAACATTTGCTTGTATAATTAAAGTTGTATCTTATTTTTATAGATACAATGACTAAGATCATTTTCTATTTAGTTTAAATAAATTTTAACTTTTATTAAATTTAATTAAATAAAGCAAGATTTTGATACATTCTTTTTTATGTTTGAATTTTTTATACATATTATCTCTAGCATACAGTATAAAAATATAATTTTACTAAATAGTTGTATAAAGATATTTTATTAATATTGAATACTTAAGAATTTGAAAAGAAAAACTTTTACTCTCTTATAAGTTCTTATTATATATTTTCTATAAAATCTAACTTAAGAATAAATTACTTATGCTAAATAAAATCACTGAAATTTCAATAAAAGTTTAGTTTTAATTTTAGATTTAGTTTTTGTTGACTTTTTACTAGATTTTTTTATAAAATAAATCCAAAATTATTTAATATTTATCAAATATGTAAAAAAGCTATCTGCCCTCTTTTTAAAAAGAGAGATTCAAAAATTATTATATTTTAAATTAAATATTTTTAAAAAAGCTAAGATTTTAGGCACCAATTTAATTTCTAACAAAAAGCATCATATCAGTTTCTATTGTATTTTTATGTTGCTCTTTTTAGAATAATGTCATTTTGTACTAATCAGCTTTCAAGAAATAATGGTATATGAAATAAGATTGTTACTAGCTTTTAATACAATTTAATTTAGCTGTAAGTAGAAAATGATTAATTTAATAAGGTTTTTATATTATAAGGATTAAATAAGATTTGTTTTGATAAAATTGTTGTAATTATTTAAATTTATTGATAAGAAAATTAAAACAAAATTTTAAAGTTTTAAGTAGCACAGTTAATAGCAAACAGATTAATCTAACAAATAATGACCCAATTATCTTCCTCAACTTACCTGGTGCCCTCAGGTTTTCTTTGAAATCTAGAAAATGCTGTTTTTCCTGGCAAAAATTGTGGCTCTTACAATTTTTTCTGTTATGTTGCTATTATTGACTACTTTTCTTTAATTGTGATTTTGCCTATCTTCTTTGGTCATTTTGGTTGAAAAAGATCTTTTTAAGCTTTTTTATCTGCTAGACAATCTTCTTGGCAGAGCTTGTGAGTTTCTGTTGGCTGTGGAGTTTCTTGTAAAGAGCTTTACCTCAGATGACAAAAAGCCTTCCTCTGTCATGAAAATTTTTTATGATCCCTCTCCAGAAGTCATGTTGATTCCCTTGTCTATCCTCCTTGGTGAAATTCCCTCTCTCAAGGTATTTTCTCTGCAGCACATCCCAACACCTGGTCGTATGTCCTGGCTGTTGATGGGTATGCTGCTAATGGGAGTACACATCTACTTTCCCCAACTGACTCCCACCTTGTTCTTGTGAGCTCCTATTTGATTGATCATTATAGTGATTTGTTAAATAATGTCCTGGTAGGTTCTTCTCCTAGGATGGGAGCCAGGTTGAGTTAGTTTAGCCCACCTATCTTACAGACTATCTCCTCTTGTATTGGCTGTAAAGCAGCCCCAAAATATGGCACACATATGTTTATCTTTAATGGTGCCTTTTAAACAGTATGACCTGCAAGATTATCTTGGTTTGCAATAGCAATTTTTGGGTCTCTGAGATTCACTGATAGGCATTTTGGTCTTTTAAGACCAAATAATCTTTCCCCAGAAAGATATAAGCTGATCAATATATTGGCAAGCAAAGGCTAATTTTTTAACTATATTGCCTGAAGTAAAAAAGGAGTTTCTTCTTTCAACATGTCCATATAATTCTTTATCATGTAGTCTTCTAAGTACATTAGTCTCAAAAGCTTCAACTTCTAAGGAGTCTTTGTATATTTTATTAATTTGCTTGGCTGTTAAAAAGCAATTTTTAAAACCTTTCTTTCTACCATCCAATCAGTTCTCTCACTAGTGTTTTAGGGTGACCTAATCTTGAACAATTATTCAGTGAGGTGTTTTTATGGCATTGTAGGTAAATTCTATTATATGGGCAGTTTCAGAACCAATCTTAAGATCCTGCTTATTTTTCTATATTATAACCCCATATCTTTTTTGGAATAACTTGACTGTGAATGTACTTGGGTGTTTCTCTTGTTTTAGCCATATTTTTTGTTCAAAATATTCTCTAATCTCAATTCTATTATATAGGTAAGTTTGGAAAAGGGGATCTGTTTCATAAGCATTTTATGGCCGTAAATCTTATATGGATTAAAAGATTATAATAGTGTTTATTTTTTATTTCATTTTTGTTTCACCTTTATTTTTGCATCTTTTTAAAGCCTTGTGTAAAATTTCATGATCCATCTTTTCATGCTAATTTTACTCATTTTTGATTTGTAAATTCTTGCATTATCTTAAATAACCCTGATGACCCATTACTTAAATAGGGTATTGCATTTTAATTGTAAATTCCATCTTGAGCTCTTATTTGAATTTCGGCTTTAACAAGAACATGATGATTTTTAAATAGTTAAATCAAGGTGTCGTATTTGCTAAACTAGGATGAAGGAGTGTATTTTAAAGAAAATCAGAGGGAAATTATCTTTACCTCTTTAAATGTGCTGTACATATATTGTTTTAGGTATATCTGTGGTACACTCTCTAGGGTTAACCCCTTGTTTCTCCACCAGATGGCAGGCAGGTAGGGCTAAATCTTGAAGGATATTATTTCTCATATTTTTCAGGAAAAAACAGGTTCACTAAGTCTAGAAAGTCCATACTTCTGAATTTGAACCTGATATTAGCATACTCTTCAATAATGAAGTTGGATTCTGCTTCAGAATGGTCCACTGTAACCCTGCTTTAGATGATCTCCAGTATAAATAAAAATAATTATACTTTAGTTAATGAAGGTTAGCTACTAAAACTAATCACATGAATTCAATACTACTGACGCATGTGCTCTATACTTGATTTATGCCGAAGGATTTATAGAGACTATATTTTATGGTTAAAGCTTATTACTGAAGATTGGATTTGCCAGCAAATTTTTCCAAGTGAAAATTAGATGTCAGCTTTTAAAAACTGGGGTATATTCTTTAAATAATTATATATAGCTTTAAGGTGTTAGTTTTTTGTAAAATATGAGGGTGTGGTTAATATTTTTTGTTCAAAAGCAGACAATTCATTACTCTGTAGTGTGCTAAGGCTAGGGTTCACAATTTTCACAACAAAGCTAAATACTAAACTAAGCATTGCTTTGTTGAATCATGTGATGTAGAGTATGGAGCTCTAATTTGGGCTTGGCCAAAGGGTTGGTTCCTGTTGCTTTGAAAGGCTATCTAGATTCAGCCTACTTAAGATAAGTCGCCATTTGATTGGTCGCGGGATTATTTATGTTTTAAATCCGATATCGTGGCATTGCAACGGCGGAATAGAAAAGCTGGCATAACCTCAATTATCATCAGACCTCGAATTTAAGGATTAAACAGCAGCAACTATGCCAAGACGTACTCTCTCACCAAAACAAAGCACGGATTATTAAGTTATGGCCGTAAGTATTAATTAACTCATATATCCTTAAGCCCGAACTTTAGCGTCGTTAAAATCTTAAGCTTTAGCCTTTTTTGCGCACAGAAGAATATTCTTTCAAGCCTACAAACTCTACCAGCTTTCGAATTTAAGGGTTATTCATGCATCTATGTTTTCAGGCTTTGATATTCCTTTCGCTGAATATAAGTTATGATATTTCACCATATACCTCTTTTTCCTTTGCTAATTTAGCTTCCTTCGCTTATTGTGTTCTAAATATATAGCTATAGCTTAAATTTGTTCTCCTTATAAGTCGCCAAGGAAAACTCAGGCTAGCAAAATGGTTTAATACGATTTCAAATAAAGAAAAGCAAAAAATCGTAAAAGATGCTACACAGATGGTTCTATCCAGAAAAGCAAAGATGTGTAATTTCCTTGAATACAAAGGTATTTTCTTATTATACACTATAAGCTGGCAACAAATCCTGTAGTAATCCATCCCCCAGAATCCACTCTAGTATATCGCCGGTAAGAATTAATCCTCAAATATGATAATCATATTAATCACTCTTTAAGATATGCAAGCCTTTTCTTTGTCACCAGTATTGCCTCTCATGACAATGAACTCATCACGCTTGAAATTCTTCACCGTTATGTGGAAATTCTAGACAAGTACTTTGGAAATGTAATCTAAAGCTACTGTAATTATTTATGTTAAACTTTCTAGGTCTGTGAGCTTGACTTGATTTTCAATTTTCACAAGGTAATAGAGTTTTATATTTATTTAAAATTAGTTTATTTTAAAATATTTTTTTGAGAAAATATGAAACTGTATTTGTGACTCTCATTTTGCTTTCCCTGAAATGAGAGTCACCTCAAGATATAATGTTTTATTTTGTGTGTGAATTCTTTGTATAGAAAAAATAATGTACCACTGTAACAAAATGGTATGAAAATATTGGTTTTAAATACATTTTAATATATCTTAGCTAAAAACACTTCTATTCTTCCAACCTGAGATATTGATTTAATCACACTGCTCCTTAGGCATATTTTATCCTGGATGAACTTTTAATTTGTGGAGAGCTTCAAGAATCTAGCAAAAAATCAGTCATACATTCTATCCTGAAACAAGATGAAACTGAAGAAAGCGAGAAGATTGAAAGAGCCTGGCCAGAAATTAAGTAAGTTAACTACCATATCAATTCTATGCTCACAGCTTTTTCTTATATGGGTGGTCTTTCATTTGCCTAATAATTCTGACTTTCATCTTAGGAGTGAATGGATTGGTCAGATTACAAACATGGAGTGGAAGAAATAGTTATTTCTTTGCCACCTTAAACTTCAGTTGTAAACATAAATTCTTTGGCTACAATGTTAGATTAAAAGATTGGCACATGTAAGCATTTTATTTTTAACTAATCCAAGGTGATAGCTTTAAAAATTATTATTAGAGCCTATAAATATATTTATATTTAGTCTAATCAGATGTTGAATCATTTGTCCTTTGCTTTATGCTTTTGATTTCTTTACTTTTCTACTTTTGCATAATTTAGTAATATACTAAGTGATTATATCTAAAATGCATACATAAATTTTTCTTGAATTTTTATTCCAATATCTAACTTGATAAAATGTTCTGATTACTTTTAAAGCCAACTTTTTGGGTTGATTTTAGCATAAGGGGCTAGAGTTAGAACAGATCACTAGCAGAGCTGGTATTTAACATATTAGACTAAACTGTAAATTTGGCGAATGTGACTGAGATGACTACCTAGTAGTTGACTATTAAGTAAAGGGAGAATTTGGGTTTTCAGAAATTTGAAACCTTCAAGTCAACACCTTTTCAACTAATTGTGCTTACTATAATGAATGCTTTCAACATAGAAAAAAACTATACTCTTATAGCATACTAAAAAGGCCCCAATGAGCTCAAAAGTGCAATAGACAAGATCATAACTGTCGTAGCATGTATGATTACTTCCTCTTGGGAAACCCATTCCCCAATCAATGAATAATCGGTGGCACTCTTACCAGATGTTCATCTTATACAGGATCAAACATTTTGAACTTTAAATGAAATACTACCCGAACAAGTCCCATGACTACCATGATGTACATGGACAGTATATGGCTTACCATGATACTATATAATCCTCAATATCCATATCAAATAAAGTATCATTCTCTTCTCAATTTCCTTCTTTATCTTGCTTATTATACTTCCCAGAAGTATATTATTGACAGTGATAGCACAGGTAAGTTATCCACACCTACACAACTTAAAGGAAAAATCCCCCCAAAGAAAATAATCCAGCAGATGACCCTTCCTACTGGCTGGCAAAGGTACGAAGAAGGACAACACATCCATACAGGACACACTGTCCTCAACAATATCCTTGTACCCACTGAACAGTACGACTTTCTCAGCACCCAAGGAACCCTAAACCCGCCCCCGCCCAAGCTGTACCTGAGATACCCAATATTGTATTTCAACATGTTTGTGCAACAGAGATTAAGATGTTCTCATGACTATGCCATGAAAACACCAACCTCTAGATTCAAAGCACACAAAACAAGTTCATACAACTTGGCTACTCGCAAAGACTCTGGGCTAGCAAAATTGTCCTACAAGCAACAGGGGTGGCCTCACAATCTGTGAGTGACTGGTTTGAAAAGAATTCTAGCCCTAATACAATAATTTTCAAACCTGTTGAGATAAACAAATATTAGTCAGTTTAGAAATGCATAGGCTTAGTCACACAACAAATTCAACTTTTTAGATCTAAATAGAAGCTAATTTCACAGAAAATGTGAGCTATTAGGCATAAATGTCCATTCACACAACAATCTATTCAAACTGGGAATGAATGTATAATGATTCAAAATGAATATACCAAACAGTAGAACTCATGAGTTTCAGTCACAGAACACATCTACTATGTTTATTATGTTTTTTATGAACGCATGAAACTCAGTCACAAAAGTTACAAACTCAATCCAACAATGAACTCTAATAGCAACTGAAACAGACAACAAAAATATCAAATATCAAAAGAAATGAGTGAATCTATAATACTGTCCCCAGCTAGTCCTAATTAAGAACACAATCTAGAATAAGAAAAGGAAATAAATATTCTGAGCGTCTTTTTTGGGATTGAAATTAATAAAAAGATCAAATTTATCAAAACATATGATTAACAGTGCACATTTACAACCAAAAATAATTAATAAAGAAATTTAAAAATCTAATTTGAAATAAATGGTAGTGACTACAAGCTTTCATGCTACTATATATGAAGAGATAAAAATTATAATAAATAAATTATATAGATAAACTGATTTTAATTTATTTTACTTTTATACCAAAATGAAAACACCTATAACAACAGAGCCAAGGTGCCAAAGGAGTATGCTGCTGACGTGGACACCCTCGTGGGTCAAAGAATTGAGTTAGTGCAACGCAAGTGCCTACTCAGAAAGAAGGCGGGGGAGGAGAGTTCAATAGTGAGGTTGCACTGACACAACCAGCTCAAGGGGAACAGAGTGCAAGGGCACAAAGCATAAATCACAGGGTCCAGAAGCTGACCAGAAAATACACCAAGGTCATCATCACCAAAACGGTAAATGACGTCACTACCAAGAGGGTGTTTGTTATGTACAACCCTGTATATTGCCGCAATGATGTTCTGACTACTATCATGGAGAAGGTGAAGCCTGTCCTTGACACCACATACAAGCCTTATGTGAGTGATAAAAAAGGGCAAGGTGACGACAAGGAGCCATAATACTATCAAACAGAAAAAGGGCAGAAGGTGTTGAAAAAGGTCACTGCATTCTGCAGCCAAGTGCTTATGTCCTGTGTTGTGGCTGAGCCCATGGGTTTCTTCCCAATGCCAAAAGGCCAAAGTACCACGTCATCCCAACACCACCCAGAATACCTTTAAGTGTCAGGAATATTCCTGACAAAATATCTCAAGGAATCAACATTTGCAACACAATGGCGCAGAATAATCAAGGTAATTATTTTTGGCAGTTTCCCCAATCAGGGGAAACTGCTACAAAAAGCGCACAGAAAAAAAAAACAAAAATTAAAAATTTGAATTTTGACAATTCTGCCTTTTATAGGCCGGCGCGGCTGTGCACCCAGTCTGCCAGCCTGATGCTGGCAGCACACTCCCCACAGCTGGGCTGTCTATCCCTGCCAAATGGGGAAACTTTCTATTTGGGAAACCAAAAAAAAGAAAGTTTCTCTAATTCCCAATTTGGACAGCAGTTCCCCTCAAATTGGGAATATTCTAAATAAAGGAGGGGTTGATAAGCTACACTGCACCAATATTCATGCATTAACTGCACCTAATAAATTTGGGTGCATGAAAGCATCCTAAAATTTCTCATGCTACTGCCAGTCAGAAATTGGCAATACATTGCCACTAAATCCACCCCAATGCCACCCCTAAAGGGAATCTCATAAAACACCAATTTTTTGGGGTTCTCAATTCAATGTTTTTCATTATTCATACCATATCAAGGCTACTAGTATATAATAAATAACATTCACTTGATGATAGATTGTGCTATCATTGAGTGAAATTGCTCTCAATCATATCACATAAATCACTACAAGACTTACCTAAAAGAAAAATCCAAGACACTAAGCTTTGTCTGCTCTTTCCCAGGAGATAGAAGATGAATCATCTTATCTTCTCTGCTGTCCTTACAGCCTGTCTTGAGATTGGGGGGCACCAACACACCTTCAAACCACACAGGCCTTTTCAAGAACCCACCAAAGAGTACTACTACAAGGAGCCCGCACAATTAAACCCCACCCAGCTGTACTCTTGACCTGCCCTAGTTTTCCCCATTCAATAACATTCATAGCTGTATATACCTGTAATTACTATGTACTTACTTAATTTGCTGGTAATTTCAGACAATTTAATGTGCACACAAAGGTGTTTCATTGGGTATTACTGTTATATCCAATTGTCACCTCACTCACCGGGTTCCAAGTGTCAAACTTGGCACTATACCTTACTAAAGTACTTCCTCATATATTGATTATTTATATTAAGAGACTCATGGAGGAGACAAGTTACTACAAGAAGGCTGCAACAATTATAGGTATTTCAGAAAAATCTATGTACAGGCTCCATACAACTTACCTGAAAACAGGGACTGTTCTCCTTTTGGAGAAATCCAAGTGCAAACTAATTCTATTGGTTAAGGAACACTTGTGGGCAATAAAGCAGTGGATCAATAGAAACTGCCATCTTGAACTGTAAACATTCAGTCAATGGTTGATACTGTTTTTGGCATTGAGACTTTGGTTTCTAATTGCTATTGCACTGTAAAGAGCCTACAATTATCATGAAAAAAAACTAAGGGGTTCTCTGTACAATTGGAATAGCCCTCACAACATTGAATACCGTCAGAAATATGCCAAGACGTATACTGCACTGAAGGAGAAGGGGACAGTAAAGTTCCATTACATTGAAAAGTCATCCTTTGCATCCTGCATGAGAAATGAGTATGATTATGACCTCAAAGGCAAAAAGAATGATGTAGCTTGCTGTGCAGCTATCTGGTCTGTTGCCTATTTGATGGTAGCCCTTTTTGGTCCTCTTTGCATAGATTTATACTAGATGACCAGGGGTTTCCACAATAATGGGACTTTTCTGGAATTTCTCCAATTTTTTCAGGAGCACCTCCATGTAACCAGTTTGGGTGTCACCAATTTTATCTTACAGTAAATTTAAAAGCTATGACAACAACCAAAAATAGCTCATATTTAAACAAAATGATTTCAGATTTAAGCAAATTCCAACTACTAGGTTAAAATATACACTCTTTTAACAGGTATTTTTGGAGTTAATGGACAAAATGGATCAACACACCAACAAAGTTCTCACATGCCAAATGAAACTATTCAAAATAAAAACCAAAATACAAGGATTCATAAACAAAATGGTGTGAGTTGACCTTCAGTGTACACATGTTTACTATGTGAATTGATGACAAAATACACTCAAGCGCAGTGAGTCAAAACCCAAACCAAAAACAAAAACACAATAGCAACTCAACATGTAAACAAAACCATTCAATTGTTGTGTGCAATAGAGTGTAATCAAGAATGATACCAAGGTATCTAAAATAAGACATGAGATCTGAAACATAAATTTTAAAAATATTGTGTTGGGTGCTTATATTTGGCGTAAAATCTGGGAAAAGGGTGGAAATTATCTCAGGTATTCTAAAACAGGTGTTGTAAACCCAAAAACAACTAATTAAGAAATAAAAAATTCTATAATTGGGATATTGGGTGGGGAAAACTATAATTAAATATCCATATTCAGATAAAAAGCAAAAATTAAAAACCAGTGTATAACTTAATAGAACTTTTTTTAGTATTTTAATGAATTTTAAAATGAAAGGAACACAACAACAGAATAACAATGCACCTGTTGTGCGCTGTGGTTGCAGTTGCCCCGCAGGTTGAAAAATTGAGTCAGTGCAACACAAGTGCCTACTCAGGAAGGAGACAGGAGAGGAGAGTTCAATAGTGAGGGTGCACTGACACAACCAGTTCAAGGAGCACAGTGTGCAAGGGCGCAGAGCATCAACCTTAGGATCTCTAAGCTGACCAGAAAATACACCAAGGTTGTCACCACCAAAACAGTTAGAAACAAGGAGATTGAGCTTACTTTGTATGTTTTTGACCCCGTCTACTGCCAGGAGTTGGTCCCATCAGCCATGATGGAGAAGGTTAAGCCTGTTCTTGACACTAGCTACAAGCCCTACGTCAGCGACAGCAACCAAGAAGACTTTGAGGAGCCCAAGTTTTTCCAAACCGCAGATGGGAAGCAGGTGCTAAAAAAGGTTGCAGCCTTCTATAACAAGGTGTCCATGCCTTGTGTACCTGGCCCTGAGAAGGATTCTAGTTCAACTGAACCCATCAAGGCTGTCTGAAAGCGCATCCCTGAAATCAAATGCATCATCCTGCTTAAGCTAATGCATGAATCTGGTGACCACAAGGCCGCCACGGCCCTTGTTGGAGTGGATCCCAAGTACGCCAGCAAGACCTTTCACAAATTCATCAATACTGGCTGTGTCCTTGCCGCAGAGAAATCCTTGTGTGTTTCAATCATGCTTACCAAAGAGCACTAATGGGCAAACCGCCAGTGGATAACCCAAGACTGTCATCTTGAACTGGCAAATATACAGGCAATGGTCAAGTTCACTTTTGGGGTTGAGGCTTATATTTTCTTTTATTATCATTTGATAAAGGGTCTGCAGTTTTTTTTGGAAAAAACTTGGGGTATCTCCCTACAACAAAAACAGCCAATCAACTAAAGGCTTAACAATTCCGACTATTTTTTATATTATTTAATTTACTCTTTTGGATTTATGGATTATCATTTTATATTTTAAAGCTTCCAAGCCCACAATCACATACAGTGGCACCATTGATGCAGATGCTTAATTTTTTTATTGCAAATTAATTTATTTTATTGTATTTTGTGATGACAATCCCAAATATTTAATACCAAAATATGATAAGTATATAAAAATTTCACTTCCATCAAATAAATATAAAAGGTATATTGAAAATTAAATACAGAAGATTTCAAACCTGTTGAGATAAACATATATTATTCAGTTTATAATGCATGAACTCCATCACAAAAAGAATTTCAACTGGAACCAGTTGAAGGTCAATTTGACCAATAAAGCTTACATTTATATGGGGCCAGAAAACAAAAATAGTCAATCACACAATGAAAATGAAGTCAAATACTGAATTCCAAAATGAGATACCAAACACATGGAACTCAAATTCAAAATTCACTCAATCCAGTCACTTCCTGAAGCATTCTACATCAAGTTTGATAATTAGTGTGTGGCAAATATGATACAAACCAAGAACACATGAGGTTTAGTCACAAAAGTGATGAACTCAAACACAAAACGACTCATTTTTTTTGAAAACATTGATTATTTTGGGACTCAAATTAGAAATAGTGGATTTTAGGAGTGAATCCACCAAAATCAATTCAGGGAACTTCATCATTATTTTCAATATATACACTTCTAAATTTGGCCATTTATGTCAGAGAGAATGTCTCAAAAAAGGAACATAAATAAATAAAATTAATTTTCTAGAAATTCTTTGCTTTTCTGTTTTTAATAGAATTTTTATTGGTTTTTGTAAGTATGAGTTTTTCAAGTGAATATAACTTTGATGTTGTTGAAGAGCAGTACCAGGAGCTACTCCAAGCTCAGGCTGCTGAGCAAGAGAGCGCAACAACCGTGTTTCCCATCTATACCCAATTCAATGCAAGCTGTGAGGAGGGTGAGTTGTATGTGTCACCAGGCCCATCCACAGATGGCTTTTCCAATAGCAAATATGGTGCTTCCCAAGACCAGGCCTAACCTGAGCCTTTGCCGCATTTTGGAGACTGGGAAACTGTGGCACCCTCTAATCTAACTATTGTCTGAGATTTTGGGTCAATCAGAGCAAGCCCTTCCTAATCAGGGTCCCCTTATTCCTTAAGTCCACCAAAAACAGCAAGTCATCACCAATGAGATCATTGAAGAGATTGTGAGCCTCAAGCAGGCTGGGGTAAATTTTGCCAAAATTTCCACTTGGCTTCAATTCACTGAGGCAGTGATCAAGCGGGAGTTCTGAGCCCTCCTGAAGAGAGGGGAACCAAGCTGGCCAAGAATCCAAAGAAGCAGATTGACTCACAGATCAAGGAGGCGCATCCTCTAATGCTTGACTTCCTCCAGCAGGACCCATACCTCTGATTAACTGAGGTCCACCACCTACTTGAGCTCAAGGGCATTTTCATTGCCTTCCGCACAGCGCAGCTCTGGATGCATGGGCTTGTAGTTGGTGTTCTAATTATGACCAATTGGCCGGCTGATGAGTTGTATGATGGATCTGATTTGCCCTACAGCCCTGTGATTGGTGCCATCATCACCTGCTGCCTGTCCTCTATTTTGGACAATGTTGTATTTATATCTTATTATAAATTGTCATTGCAATTCCACAATTATGGCAATTTGAGTGAAAAGAACGCCCCCAAGGGTAAAAAGAAGGAACCAGAGGGAATTGTGATTGGTGTGTTCCTTGCAGTTTCCCCAAAAGGGACTGTTTTCTATAGAACCACAACCAGCTACACCAATGGGTACTGGTACAGAAAATTCTTCTCCAACTTGCTTGCCACCTGTAGCTTGGCCAATTTCAAGGCCAAAACCTTCCTGAGCCACCAAATGGAGTGCGCTGAAGTGACCTCCAAGAAGGTCTAAACAGATGGTCATGACGTCTCAATTTTCCCTGCTGGGCATGCTGATCTCCACCTTGGTGATGTGTTGTTCTTCAATGTTGGGGACACCATCTGTGGGCTCAATCCCACAACCTTCAGCCAGGTGGTTGGGGCAGCCAACAACCACACTGTGCTTTTTTCCCGACAGAAGGTCGCCAAGATGTTTACCAAGATGGCCTTGAATGCTCTCAGCAGCAGCCAATCATCAAAGGACCCTCAGCTTCCCCCTCATGAATCCTGGTGTACAAGCCAATCACTGTCCTCCCTGAGTCAGAATATGATGTAATGTATGATCAATTTCTCCAAGCCAAACAAGGCAACCAATCACCTCTGGGCCATCCAGCTGTCCTAGTCCCCAGCCAACCAATCCAGCCATTTGGAACCTACTCCCCCAGCCAATCAAGTTCTCACCCCTCCCTCCAGTCCGCCACCTAGTTTGCCCTGCCTAATCCAATTCCCCCAATAAAACTTGCCCCCCCAATAATATTTATTTTTTAATTTATATTTGTTTAAATTTTACGTATTTTTTAATGTTATAATATATAATTTACATTTAAATAAAGTGATGATTGATTTTTATCATGCCACAAGTTAAATTTGGCTACTTTAATAATTATTAATACTATTGTTTTCTATTATAACTTTAATATATTCAAAGCGCTACACTCAAGTGAATTTTAAAAACTACAAGTGCTACAGACCAGCCAATTGGAATGGGCATACATGTGGTGGCTTTGTGTTTGACTCAGACCAGACACGCCTCAGTTATTGCACCCAGTTTAACTTAATGAAAAAAGCCTGTTGAAAATAAGAGATGTCTTTGTGTGCAAATTGGCACACAACTTGTGGTCACTCTAACACCAGAGAACCCAGAGGTCTGGTGCTAGAGTGACCACAAGTCAGCGTGCCAATTTTCAAATAAAGACATGTCTTTTTCAACAGGCTTATTTCATCAAGTTAAACTGGTTACACTAACTGAGGTGTGTCTGGTCTGAGCAAAGCACAAAGACACCACATGTACACACATTCCAATTGGTTGGTCTGTAACACTTGTAGTTTTTGAAATTTTCTTTATTGTAGCGCCTTTAATATATTAAAATTATAATAGAAAATAATAGAATTAAATGAAATAATTCATTACAACACATATATCTCTAGAATAAATGATCTACATATAATCTGTGAAAGTGGCTATCTTTTTATAAATATGTACTTTGGGTTGAAATTGGCATATTTATTCAAGAACAAATGATGTTATACTTGGATAAAACATGCACTGTAAATTCAGAGCCTAAACGTAAAAATGCGGGATTGTCAAATCCTTGGTCCAAATTTTGAATCACTTTTGCGGGCAACTCAGCTGAGTGAAAATTAAAAATATTTAATAAAATCAACCATTTTATTTGACTTTTTTGATTTATTTAAATTGGCAAATTTTGAATCCCTTGAGCAGATAACTCAACTAACAAAAGACAAAACACAGCAAACAAATGAGGGATACATGAGTCGGAAATGCAGGATTCTAATGTACTATTTGAGATTTCCTGTATGTCAAAAAAATCATAGACATCATGTAAAAATTAATAAATCTGAAATTGTGGGATTGTCAAATCCAAGAACTAAATTCCAAATCAAAAATGAGGTGAATTCAAAATAAATATAACTTATGGGTGTCTCAAAAAGGATACCAAAGGATCTAGAGTGGATTTGTGCTAATTCTTTTAGGAATCATATGCATTCTCAAAAATCACCCTATTTCAGTTTAGGAAGGCTAAAATCTAGATCATACTATTTACCAGCTTAACATACTTAACAATAAAATTGATTAAAATATACACTTCTCTTTTTGAGTTTAATTTTTTAATATAAAATTTATTATGCCTTCTTTTAATAACAAACAAATGAATGAGCTGTTCCCTTGCCTTGAAGAAATTATGCAGGGCTACGCTGGGTCTTCCAACAGTGAAGCCTCTGTCTATGGTCACACCCAACCTGCAGGCCCCTCCCCAAGTACTACCCAGGAGTGTGTTCTTCCTCCTGCGTCCTCAAGCATGGCCCTGTTTGCCCATCACACACAGGCAGCTACTAACCAAAATCACATATCAACAATGGTATCCAGAACCAGTCAAGTGAGCCAAGGGGCCACCCATGGAAGCCAGAATCCAGAAACAGCCAATCAGATGACACTGTTCAGTTCCCAAGATGGGCACATTCCATCTCCAGCTAATCGCCCTGCAAGACACAGAAGAAAATTGATCACCCCAGAAATTGTTCTTGAAATGGTTGAAAAGTGAGGGATGCTTATGTCCCTTGGGGAAATTGCGGCTGCAATGGGTTTTGCAAAGTCCACTGTGGCTGAAACCCTGTGAGCCCATGCCAACTGTGGCCCCCTCCCAAGAAGACCCCAACTGGTGCCTGTACTTCAACTGAAGGTGAAAAAGCCCACCCTCTCACGATGGCTATCATGGAGCGTGACCCGTGGATGCCCCTGGTCCAGGTCTGTCTCCAACTGGGACTCCACAAAATTTTCACCAATAAGAGAACAGTGAATTTGTGGATGCACAGAGTTGTTGTTGCCGCCAGAATCTTGTCCAATCAGGTTCTCAGTGGCCCCAGTTTGGTGGATACTGACCCGTACAATTCAACCATTATTAATTTTATTAAAGGAAGGGCAATGAGGGCACTGCAATGATGTCATCTTCTTGTTGTATGCCAAGATTTCTGGCAAGCATCCAAGATTATGGAGGAAAGTGTATCCAATCTGATGTCTACAAGTGCAGCTCAATCCTGTATTGATTTGTCAGGATTTTGTTGGCAGTTTCCCCATTTGGTGTCAATTATTACTAAGCAATATCAAACACCAAAGATAGGTATGCCTATCAGATGGAGCTCAAGGACATGCTGGAGGAGTGGGCTACCCAACAAGATGTATACACAGTTGTAATGAGTGCAGAGATGGAGCAGTGGGAATGGGAAGCCAAAGAAATTTGGGCTGCAGGGCATACCTGTTGGTCCTATCCCACCAATCATGCTGACTTGCATCTTTCGGATGTATGTCTTTACAATTTTGGTTCAGCTCTCAGGCGCTTAAAGCCTGCCACCTATAATGAACTGTGCTCCCAAATTGAGAAGGGGTACAAGCTTTTCCCTTCCATATTTGTCCAGGACTTATCAGATCTCATTGTCTTCTATGAAAGTGATAGTGATAAGTCCAGAAAGAACACCTTCCTCCCCCCACGCCCATCCATTTGGTTTGTCAAGCCCACATATGTGAAAGAAGAAGAATTTGAGCAATTGAATCAATCAGCTCTTATTGCCCCTTCCCAGTCAACAAACCAAGCCTCTCCAACCCCCCATCAAGACCAAGCCACCCACCTTCTAATCCTGGCTCCCAGACCACCAGCCATTCCCTTCCCATAACCTCTGATGTTGTCCCTTTCACAGGTGCAGATGATGGCAACGTAAATTCCAACCCTTCCCTCCCCCACTTGTCCCTTGAACAGTAAAATGAATTTTTTCTTTGTGACAACTTATTAAAGTTGATATTATTTCTTTTGATTTATAATTAATAATATACTCTTTTTATATTATTGACATTCTCATAATCAATAAAATATTTTATATTTTATGAATAACATAAAATTATTTGCATAAATATTTTTCATTATCAATAATAAATTAAGAGCCAAAAATGTAAATATTGCATTATAATATTGCAATTAGATGTTAACTCTTGATATTTAGATATTATGTGCATAGCTCAATGCATTCTGAATAATAAAATTCATTGTAAACAAGGCTTTTTTATTGTAAATTATTTAAATGGACTATGTTTATATTAGAGAGCCATTAACACTTAGTACAAATATTGATACATAGTGCATTTTACAGCCTGTATATTTATCTATTGGTAATAATTCTGTAAAATTTTTAGTTGGATTTTGTGAGGTAATAATAATGTTATGGGTTAATAAATTACTGTTTATTGTCATTAATTGGCTGATTTTCTTTGCTGTGGCAATTGTGCATTTTCTGATATTTACACACTAGTATCCAATTGGTTGGTTTCACATCCAATCACACAGGCAATAGGAAACATGGCTGCCACCCTGACCGCATCAGTCGTTGGGGTGGCAACCATGATTTCCTATTGCCTGTGCGATTGGATGTGAAACCAACCAATTGGAAACCAGTGTGTAAATATCAGAAAATGTACAATTGCCACAGAAAAGAAAATCAGCCAATTAATGTTAATAAACAGTAATTTATTAACCCATTACATTATTATTACCTTGACAAAATCCAACTATAAAGTTTACAGAATTATTACCAATAGGTAAATATACAGGCTGTAAAATGCACTATGTATCAATATTTGTACTAAGTGTTAATGGCTCTCTAATATAAACAAAGTCCATTTAAATAATTTACAATTAAAAAGGCCTTGTTTATAATGGATTTTATTAAACAAAATAAATTGAGTTATGCACATAATATCAAAATATCAAGAGTTGACATCTAATTGCAATATTATAATGCAATTTTTACATTTATGGTCTTTAATTTATTATTGATGATGAAAAATATTCCTGTGTTGAGGGTAGTACTATAAAAACCAGTTTTTTGATTTAATTCAAACAAAATGTCAAATATCTACAGCCTTATCAATAAATTAGAGCCAGTCCTCCAAAAGGTTGTTGAGCTTTAACATAACATAAGGGAAATTGTGATAAATCAACTGGGAAATGAGGGAAGGGCTTTGGTCCAGCAAAACAAAACTGCAAAAAATAGCCTGGGAACAATAGTCAAAAAAGAACCCAAGGAAATAGTTTTAAATCTTCAAAAGGAAATACTCAAGCGTTAAGATTTCAAAAATGAAAGTTACGCTTGTGGGAATTTGAAAAAAAAACAACAGAAAGAATACTCAAAAAGTCAAATTGATTGAAGGAAATGAAATCTCAAAGGAAATTAACACTAATGAAGAGGAATCTCATCAAGTGGAAACAGATGAAAACAAAGCACAATAAAGAAGCAGAAGCGCCTCAAGAAACAATGAAAATTCAACAAACAAAAATCAAGAAGAAACACAAGTAGCACAGAAAATAAGGAAGAGGCAGCCAACGCTCATGAAGTTTGCTGAAGGGGCGCCTGTGGCTGAGGGGGCTGCAGGTAAAAAAATCAGTAAGTTTTTTATGTTTTGTTTATATTTACTTTAGTTATAACTAGGAATGGGGACAAGGTTGCTGAAGTGGTGGCCTTCACACCCAGTTGGTTTTATGGGGGTTACCAATAACTGGTAGCCCTTGTAAAGAAAAAAAAAAATGAAATATATAAAATAGTTCAAAATAACATCAATCAATATGCAACAAAAGAAGGAATTAATAGGGAATTCAAAGCACCAGAAAAAAGTTCAACTTGGGTCAGAGAAGCCTATGAAGTAGGCGCAAGTATCAATTTCAAAGGAATTATGGATATCCAAATAAATGTCAACATGAATTTTGACAAATATATCTTTGAATGCATTGAACAATTTCAATTTTCAACTATGAACACATATAAAATAAACCTGAAAAAAAGTCAATTTCAAGTTCTACAAGAAAACATCAAAGCTGCAATATTTAATAAATTAATAAAATCAATATCAAATCAAATAGGTGATGCATTTTTAGTTAGTAAGATGAAACCTTTATTCATATTGTTTGCAGAGGCATGGGTGGCAGATGCTTCCAAAATGCCCAACTCTCCTTTAATCAAATTTTCAAATATATCCTATACAAATTAGATTAGTTATTATCTACATGAAATTCTGCTTATTTGAAGAAATCTATACCTCACAGCAACTGCATCTTGCTGTTTACCTTATGGTAGTACTACACTGCATTATGAAGGCCAACATGAAGAAGCTGGAGGATGTCACCCTTAAAATGGACGTCTGCCAGCTAGCACTGGATAAAATGAAGATACTGCGGGGCTACTAAACCGTAGAGCATGTCCTATACAACTGTTTTACATTAGCTTTGTTGTACGGATACACAATACCTCCTGAGAACTAACTCCTCATCAATTCACTTTTGCAACTGCCTTTTATAAGATGCTCAGCCACCACTGGGGTGCTGAGCGCCACCCCTCTAGCAATTGGCACCAGAGTTGTCCACCATGTACAGAAGAGTATGTGGTCCCAATTGGACGCATTAGCAGAAAATATAATTTTGGGGTATAATACCCCGGAATAATTGCATCTCCCTTTGCAATTTGCATCCCCCTAATAAATCATCTTCCCTTGCAATTTAATTTTATATTTTTATTTTTTGTTTTTATTAAGAAATTAAACTTAAATATTAAAATTTTAATATTTTAATTTTAATATTAAAATTTTAATAGGTAATATTATAATATTATTATATCTAAATATACTATAAGACATTAGTTATAGTTGCAACAATGTCAAATAATAAAAAATAAGTTAAAAATGCTTTTGTTTACTAGGCTTGTTGAGAACGGGTTCATTTATTACATAGTTAAACATCAAGAACTGAATTTATCTGCAACAAGTGGCCCGCTCCACTTATGTTCTAAACAAGTGATTGTTTAGAACTCAAAATATCTTTCCTTTGTAATATGATTTGATAAATATATTTGATGTGCTTGAACCACATCATAAGTACTAATTAGTAAGAGATACATGAACCTCATTGGTTTTTGTGTTGTGTGGCTATAGTGGCACTGAAATAATAAGTATCAGATGATGACTTGCAAGGTCTGCTTTGTGGCTTAAAAAAAGCCAAAGTCCCAACAAGGATTCACAATTGTTTAAATAAAATTATTCTAATTCTATCTTTTTTAATCTATTTATTTGTTAGCTCAACAGTCAATAAAATATCCAGTGCATTATAATAAAAATATGTGTCCTCATATCTAGTATAATAAATTTTATTTAACTTTTGCAAAAATTCTTATATGTCTATAATACAATTTAATGTCAAATCATTAAATATAAATAATATTTTTCAAGTCCTATTAAAAAAATAAATAAATAAAGCCTAGAGGCCCATTTATCTGATTGGTTCAGAGGCAAGGGCTTTGGGGAGAAAGGATTCCGTGTGCTCATAGAAAGCTGCCACCATAATGGGTGGCATTGCAAATTGGCTAATCTTAAGAATATTGAATAGATCCTTGGTGTCCTGAGAGAGGCCTTTCTTTACCTTATTTTTGATCCACCCAAAGACCTCCTTAATTGGATTCAGGAATGGGGAATATGGCAGGAGGAAGAGAGGTCTCATTGGACAATCAGCAAGGTGGTGGTTGGAGGAATGGCTATTCTTGTCAATGGGTGGAAACTTGGACACAACCAGATGCGCTTTTTGGAGCCTTGCATTATCCAACACAGCAATGTTGGTTGTGCTGCTGTAATTGATACAGAGGTATTCCTTTACAGCTTGGAGAAAATCAAGGAATGTCCTGCTATTATGGGAACCCTTGATCATCTGTTACTGGTCCAACCTGCAAGGAACAAAAAGGTGCTACCATTGAATAGGTCTGGGAACAGACAGCTGCACTATGGGCTACGCTGTCCTTGGACTCCTTCTTGATCCACCCATGCCTAGACCTGAGTGAGGAGGAAAACAATGATTTGTAAATATAGAAGAACTGGACATTCCTAGTCTCCTTAAGGGCCAGATAAGTCTTGGCATAAATGTGTCAATCTTTGATGGTTTTTTCACTGTTTCTATTATACAGAGGAGCCCCCAGTACTTTCCATGAGAAGCCAAGATTGACCATGGTCTTGTAAACAAGGGTTTTTGAAACCAAAAGCCTGAACCATGTGGCCAGCATTGATTGGACAGCAAGCGTGTCCAGGTGGTAATTATTGGCTACACACTGCTTGATTGCATTGATGTGCACGGGTTGAAGTAGTTTGGGCTGCTGCTTAGCCTTGGTGGATTCAGCAATTTGCCCAGTGTTGCCATGCTTGTTGTTGATGTTGGCAATGTATCTGGTCATGGGATACCAAATTGGGAAGCAATATCCTGAACCGTACTATTCCCCCGTTCAAGCAGTTGAGGAGAGCTTCACGCTCACTATCTGTCAACCGACGCCGGCCCTTGGCAGGTACCGCAGCATCCTGGCTAGCAGGCTTGACACAGGGGATAAGGACCTTTGTGTGGAAGGTGGGATCATAATTGGTTGTGCTGGTGCTGTCAATGGTTGAATACAACACAGGTTCAGATGGCTCCTCAATTTTGGCCAATGGGTGGTGTCAAAGACGCAGGGGCAGGAAGTGGCAACTCTTGGATCAAGAGTGCAAGGCCAGGTGATGACTGGGTACACAGTGGAGGTGTAAGTAACCTCAGTGTTCCCAGTGACCCTGGTGTAGAAGGCTTTGGTGGCAGGCCTTGAGAGCAGCTTCTGTCTTGGATTAAGGCTGGTTGATTGGGCTTGGGATGCGGGAGGTGGTTGACTGGCAATGATGCCTTGGGAGGCCTGTGTGTTGGCATGACTCTCCTTGAGTTGGGTTCTGGGTCTGTTCTTAGACCCTCTGGGACGCCCTTGTGGACAGGCTGCCCCGCAGGCTGGTGCAGGAGCTGGTTGGGAATGCAATTGACGGTCCATAAAAATAAAATAAAAAATATATTTTAGATTAAATATGTATTTATCTGGATTTTTGGTTTAGTTGTGGGTAGTTATTTTCTCTTGATTTAGCCTTGAATAGTAACAGAACTTCTATATCTGTGATTTGAAGTATATAATATTGTATGCTCTCTGGTTTTGGGTAATTTTAGAGTTGAGTCACTTTTTATGTCTAAACATGGTTATTGAGATTGAATTTTTCATTTGATTTTAGTTATGGTGGAGCTTCTTGATTTGGGTTGGTGTTTCCTAGTGTGCTTACTGTACATTAAATTTGGATTCCAGTTCCTGCAATTAATATTTGAGTTTTCTACTGGAATTCAAAAGTGATTTGAAATTTGGTTCATGGATTTGACAATCCTGCAATTTCAAAAAACATAGTAAACATAATGAAAATGGTTGATGGATTTGAACGCTTTAAAAATGATTCCAGTTAATTCATTTTGTCCATTGGAAATATGCAGTTTGACTTGAACTTTGCAAAGTGTCTATGAGTTCCTGCATTTTTAAAAAATCAAATAAATACTCAAAAAAATCAATTTAATTAAAAAAAGGCCATCCCGCAAAAGTGATTCAAAATTTGGACCAAGGATTTAACAATAAAAAAAACCCAACAATCCTGCATTTTTACGTTCAGGTTCTGAATTTAAAGTATTGCCAAGGCAACTGGAGGTGAAACTATCCAATTAAACACAAGCACATTGTCAATAAAAAAATGAACTATCAACACATCAATGAAAAGACAACGTGATAAAATAGATTGTAATATATAACTCTATTTTATTATTAATGTTTTCTAAAATCTACTGTAAACAAGTATCCTTGATAGCAATACATGAATACATAGTGTAGTAAACTGATGGTTTATATTTCCCACCTGTCCATATTCTTCAAAAAACTTTCAAAAAAATTCTGCATCATCAGGAGGGTAGCTCATATATCATTATATGGTTTTGTGGTTGCTATATTAGTGATTTAGAGTGCAGAATATTGCATCGTTTCCAGTTTAGATGATTTTAAATTTCACTTAATTTCATGTCTAAACATGGTTGTTGAGATTGGATTTTTCATTTGATTTTGTCCAGAGTGGAGCTTCTTGATTTGGGTTGATTTGTCCTAGTTTCTTACTGTACATTCAATTTGGATTCCAGTTCCTGCAATTAATATCTGAGTTTACAGTAGTTTTAAAAGCTATGGCAACAAGCGAAAACAATCCAGATTTAAACAAAATGAACTCAGATTTAAACAAAATTAAAATAAATAAATTTATATTGATTTACAATAGATTTGGGTTCATTCTAATTTTGCTTAAATCTGAATTCATTTTGTTTAAATCTGAGTTCATTTTGTTTGTTGCCATAGATTTTAAAAATACTGTACTAGTTGCATTCAAAAGTTGATTTGAAATTTGGTTATTGGATTTGACAATCCCGCAATTCCAAAAAACATAGTAAATGTAATAAAATTTGTTGATGGATTTGAACACTTCAAATCTGATTCCAGTTAATTCATTTTTTTCCATTGGAAATATGCAGTTTGACTTAAAATTTTCAAAGTGTCTATGAGTTCCTGCATTTTTAAAATCCAAATAAAAATACAAAGAATTCAATTTAATTAAAAAAGCTATCCTGCAAAAGTGATTCAAAATTTGGACCAAGGATTTGACAATCCTGCATTTTTAAATTCAGGTTCTGAATTGAGAGTATGTGAAAAAAATATGTTGTTCATGATACTAAGATTGGGTTGGTTTACAAGCTCTAAAATATATAATTTACATATAACCTGTGAAAGTGGCTATCTTTTAATAAATATGTACTTAGAGTCAAACTTGGCATACTGATTCAAGAAAAAATGGTGTTATACTTGGACAAAACATACACATGACAAAGTATGTTGTTATTAATACTAAAATTGGGTTGGTTTACACACTCTAAAATATATTATCTACATATAACCTGTGAAAGTGGTTATCTTATAATAAATATGTACTTTGGGTTGAACTTGGCATATTGATTTGAGAGCAAATCATGTTTCACTTGGACAAAACATGTACTTAAACAAAATATGTTGTTCATGATACTAGGAATGGGTTGAATATACAATAAATGTACATAATATCAATATCAAATGAATAGTGATGCTTAAAGCTAATAAAATATCATAAGTAAAATCAAGATATATTTATTTGACTCTATTAGTTACATTAGAATAGATTTAGTTTATTGGGAAAGTTTATTGGTATAAAAAGGGCTGGGATAAGTACAAGGAAAACATGGCAGAATTGGAGGCAATGATAAAGGAATTGGACGCAGTGGTGGCTAAAATCAAGGAGGTCAATCAAAAGGTGAAGGACATGCTAAAGGAGGTGGTGTTAGAAGGCAACAAACTAGACAAACTTACTGTGAAGGCCGTGAAGAAGAAGATTCCCAATACTATCAACAAACTTGCAACCAGGCTCTTAAACATACAAAAAGATGTTCTTGCTGATCTACAGTTCAAGCAACAGGGGTTTGAAACTGGGGAGGCGTGGTCAAAGGACCCCAAGCTGTTTGAGCAGCTAAAAAATAAGAAGAAACAAAAACCAACAGAAGATGACCAGCAACCAACTAGTGACAAGTCATGTGAAGCAGCCCCTGTCAAGGGGGAAACGGGTAAAGATATAGAAGAAGGTAAAAAATAAAACATCAAATAGAATAAAAAGATCTTACTAACCTTTTTATTTAGAAGAAACAGAAGGAGAAGTCTGCCAGTATCTAAGACCATACATATTGAAAACATTCTACAGCAACTATGTCCCCCACATAGGGCGTCAGCTTGTCTGTTGCCAGCCACTGCCTCTGAAATGATTAATAAATTAAAAAATATATCCTATGAAACAAAAACAACTTATATCACTCCAACCAAAGTAAGACAACACCAAATGGCGGGTCTCAGCTTTGGCTGCAGCCCCCAACCTGCAACTCAACCAGTAAGTTCCAGATATTAGCTTCATGCAAGCCCTTTATCATGCTTTTCTGGGATTTCATCCAAACTATGCTGTACCAAAACCTACCCAAGATGGAAAGAGGACAAGAAGAATTTTGTTTCTGTTACCCAACCAAGCACACACTATCAAATATCCTAAAAACATTTAATGAAAAAATAACAAGACTTAGCTATAGTTCCACCTCTGTCATGCCTGCAGTAGTAGGCGTCCTTGGAGACTTTGGGGCCTTCATGGTGCTTTGAAAAGACTGGTATACTGAAAACAATGTGAAAAACCTTTGCCACTACGTCAATTAAGAATAAAATTAGCACCCTATATAATGAATTTTGTGAGTTCTCAGCCCTGTTTGCAGGGAAGAGACTTCACTTGATTGTTTACCTAGGTCTTGTTGTACTTATGTGGCTTAAAGCAGAAGCCCACAACTGGTCTGATGTAATAATAAAACTGGATATAGTGTACCATTTATTAGATAGAAAAAATTGCCCCTGGATACAGCTCAATAGAGCATGTTATTCAAGATTCAGTTATTCTTGCTGACATCTATAGGATGGCAGCTCCACCAGAAAAAATCCTCCTGGCCAATTGTGTCACAATGCTCTTGTATCCTAACTGCTGCAATTTATTTAGTATAGGTCCAATGTCAACTTACATGTTGTCAATAGAAATTACTAGTCTATTTCAACACAATGTCCTGGAATACCACTGCTCCCACCCCCAATAAAAGTCTACACTCAAATACTATTTTAATTTCTATATGTATATTTTTTAAAAAAAATTATCTACTCAAACCATCTATATTCAACAAATAATTACATAATAAAAAACATCCTGGTTATTCATTCACCCCTTATTGCTTTGTTAATTTTTACAAAAATGACGGTGTATAATTGGAATCATATAAAAAATGTGAAAAACTACCCTAGATAAAATCATAATAAAAAACATATATTCTTGTGTTTTATTTTTCCATTCATTAATTCAATTGGCTTTGCTTTGCTAATTTTTATTATGCCTGACGCAATATACAGAATCACAGAAATAAAGTCAAAATAAATTAAACTAAATAAAAACAAATATTAAAATTTTAATCCAAAAGACATTGAGAACAGAAAAGCCTTTAATTGATTGGCTGCTTGGTAAGGCATGCAGGGAGAAAAAAATCTGTGTGATCATAAAATTTGGCCACAGTTTCAGCTGGGAGAGTGTGGACACCAACCTGCAGCAAATTGAACAGATCATTGGGCCCAGGTGGCGCCCCTTTCTTGAAAAATCTCTTGAGCCACCTGAAGACCTCCTCAATTGGATTGAGGAATGGAGAATAGGCAGGGAGGAAGAGAAGACGTAAAGGCGCTGTAGTCAATTGTTGCAAGGCAAATGCAACACCAGGCTCAATCACCTGGAATTCTGCAAGAATATCTGCCACCTTGTGGAGTCTAACATTATCCAGCACAATAATTTTGGTGAATCCTGGGCTCATGTGCACCTCAGGTGCTCCCAAACCAATTGGAGAAGTTCCAGAAAGGTTGTACTATTGTGAGACCCCTTGATCATTTGATAGAGCTCAATGCCAAGCAGACTAAGAAGGGCTACCATTGAATAGGCAACAGACCATACAGCCGCACACCAGGACATGCTGTTCTTTTTGCCTTTGGGGACATATCCATACTTGTTGTGCATCAACAACGCAAAGGAGGACTTGTCAATATAGTAGAACTTGTCTGTCCCTTTCTCCTTGAGAGCAGTAACTGTCTTGGTGTATTTCTGATGGTAGACAATGTTGTATGGGCTATTCTAATTGTACAGAGATACACCAAGTTTCTTCCAGGAGAAATTTAATTTCTTCACCGCATGGTAACAAGTGGAAATCTAAAGCTTGGATTCCAAAAACAAACTCAATCATTAAATGGATATTTTTCAGTTCAAGATGAAAATTCCTCTTGATCCACTGTTGGATTGCCCACAGGTGTTCCTTAACCAATAGAATTAAAACCTGCTTGGATTTCTCTGAAAGGAGAACAGTCCTTGTTTTCAGGTAAGTTGTGTGGAGTCTATGCGCAGATTTTTTCAAAATACCAACAATAGCTTCAGCCTTCTTGTAGTCAGTGGTCTCCTCCATGAGCCTCATGAAGGTTTTGCAGGTGGTATCAGGGATGACGTGGTACTTGGTCTTTTTGGCAGTATGGGTTAACTCACTGGGATTGGGCACAACACAGGGCATAGGCACCTGACTATAGAATGCAGCAACATTTTTAAGCACCTTCTTCCCTTTTGTTAATTTGGAAATACTGGGGCAGCTTGTCCTTGTCTGCCCCTTTGGAATCACTGATGTAAGGCTCATAAGTGGTGTTGAGCACAGGCTTAACCTTCTCCAGTATGGCTGCAGAAACACCATTGCGGCAGTATACAGGGTTGTACACCAAGGACACCCTCTCAGTGATGACATCATTTACTGTTTTGGTGGTGAAAACCTTGGTGTATTTTCTTGTCAGCTTCTGGACCTGGGTGTTGATTCTCTGCTCCCTTGCATGTTGTGCTTCTTGAACCAGCTGTGTCAGTGCAGCGTCACTACTGAACTCTTCTCTCCTGTCTCCTTCCTGAGTGGGTACTTGGGTTGCACTAACTCTGTTTTTTGACCTGCGGGGGCAACTGCAACCATGGCGCACAATGGGTCCATTGTTAATCTGTTGCTGTGATGTGTTCATTTTGCTATAAAAATAAAACAAAGTTAAAATAAGCTTATCTATATGATTTATTTATTGTAATTTTTATCACTCCATATATAGTAGCATGAAAGCTAGTAGTCACTACTGTTTATTTCAAATTAGATTTTTAAATTTCTTTATTAATTATTTTTTGTTGTAAATGTGCACTGTTGATCATGAGTTTGGATAAATTGATCTTTTTTATGGATTCTAATCCAAAACAGATACTAAGAATATGTATTTCCTTTTTGTATTCTAGATTAAATTATTAATTAGGACAAGTTGGTAACAGCTTTATAGATTCATCCATTTGTTTTGATATTTGATATTTATGTTGTCTGTTTCAGTTGCTTTTGAGGCTTGTTTTTGGATCAATTTCCTAATTTTGTGACTGAGTTTCATGTGTTCATAAAAAACATAGTAAACATAGTATATATGTTCTTTGACTGAAACTCATGTGTTCTAGTGTTTGGTATACTTGTTGGAATCATTGTAAATTTGTCCCAAGTTTGAATAGGTTGTTGTATGACTGGAAATTTATGCCTAATAGCACTCATTTTCTGTAAAATTATCTTCTATTTAGATCTATCAAGTTAAAATGAGTTTTGTGACTGAGTTCATGTGTTCTAAACTGAATAATATACATTTATCTCAGCAGGTTTAAAAACTACTATACTGTTATTTTTCTATTTTAGGCTGCTCATACTACACATGTTGTGTGACTTCATTTTGTTTCATGCTTGTGGAATCTTGCTTCTAAATTGCTCAAATATTGTTTCATTTTAGTCCTTCTGTTGGTGCCTCATATGAATCCTGGTTGAATTATAATATATTCCAGAACAGCATACATCCATCTAACTTGTTGTGTCAGTTCATTTTGGTTGTGGTTTAAACTATGCTGCTTGATGTTTGATATGATTTTGTATAACAGGCTTGTGAAACTGTTTTTGTTTGACAGTTCATTTGTTAACCAAAAATGTTTAAAATATTTGAATCCTGAATCTTGTGCAACTTGTATTTTGTTTAAATCTGAAATCATTTTGTTTAAATCTGAGGTATTTTTGGTTGTTGTAATAGCTTGTAAACTACTGTATTAATTATTTATTTATTTTTTGAAATATAACTTAAGCCGTTTTATATGATAGATAAAATAATTTCATGGTAAAAAAATCTGATTTAATAGTAAATTATTTCTGAAGTATATTTTTACTAAAATTTTCAGTTACTGTACATTTTTTATTTTATAGATTCCAAATGACTATATTATCCTAAAAACTATTTGGAGCTTAATTTTACTAAGTAAAATGTTAAGCATTTGATTTTTTGCTTGTTAAAAAGTTTCAACTTCCAGTAGGCTACATGAGAATAAACTTAATCTTGACTTTTCTAATATTTCAACCTGGATATAAAATTAATTTTGACAGTCATCATGCAGAAAGTTGACATGCAGACATTTTAAATGTTGATGGTTGCCCTATTAACTATTTAAAAAGATTTCCTGTAGCACAAGGGAAAAAATTTGAGGCATTTTGTCAGGAACCAATTCCTGACATCATTAATTGTCCTCAAGGGACTGTTAAATTGTTCACAATTATGGTATAGGATTTCCTAAGGACATCTCAACAATTTCCCTGATTATCCAATTCCCCTGATGATTGTTTCACCTCCAGGGTATTGTGAAACTCTATATTATTTCATTATCAAAACCCAACTGCAATGTTTCACACTTGTGATCAACTGAGCTCAACCCCTTGCTCCTGATACGTAATAAATGTAATTGAGATCTCCTGATGTTGGACCTTATTGTTATTTAAGTGAATAATGCCCTTCCTTGATTCTTGTTTGTTTAATAAAACCTTTATCCTGCTCCCAATTCCCAGATTTACTGTGTGCTACAATAGTTTGAAATAGGAAACCTAGCTAGTGCCTATAATGCTTACTACTAATATTGGTGGTGGCTTGGGAGCATTAGCTTTGCTACTATGTATGACTCTCTTTTGGATCTCCTACAACACTGAATTTATCCTCTTGGTTGTGATTTCTGCTATGAAGAATGCAAGTACTACTGCTGGGTTGATGAAAATGGCCACCTTGCCTGAAATCAATATGGAATACTGGATGGAGTACAGAGACCTAATCCCTGTGAAGTGGGTCCCTGACACAGTTCATAGGCAAGAAAATAATTGCCAAGTTTGGGAAACCAGAACTTCTGATTACAGATGAATAAACAAACTCACTTTGAATGACATCAAAATTTACCCTGCCAAAAATTGCATCAACCACACTGTCAGTAGCTCTTATCATTCTCATGAAAATGGTAGAGTTGATATACTAAATGGCTCATTAGTGAAAGCATCAAGTAAAATATCTTCCAGCAACACATGCATCTGGTCTGAAATGCTATCAAAATCACTCATGATATGTCACACTTTTGTAAACTGTAATAAAGGTGTGAGATTAGGCTGATTGACCACAAATGATCAGGCTAATCAGCACACACAGATCTCTATCAGTTACATGCCATATTATCACTAGGTCAATATTCTATTAAATGTAGTAACTATATTCTGTGTAATCACCATTATATTATAATGGATATGACAGTTATATGCAGTATAATTGTTAGTTTATTATGATAGATGCAACAATTATACGCCATATTATCACAGATCATCATTCCAATGTGTAGTAATTATATGCGTATAAGCAATTGTTTATTATAATTGATGTAGCTACTATGTGCTGTATAATTGTTAGCTGTTATAAATGATTATCACTGATTACACACCAATAATCATAAGATCATTGATTGTGTATCTCGCATTCCATACTACTGGATGTTGTATCAACTCAGTCCCATACAGCCTGATGGGCGTAAAGAGTCATATCAAACAAGTGATATGCAAATGGCTAGGAAATACTGAGTTTGGATCAGCATTAAATGGCGTATAATCAGGTTCCTTATTGGTTTGGGTCATTATTACATGGCAAATAATGTACAAGTTGATATTGGATCAAGTCCACTATTATATGGTATATAATTCCCAACTCAACCTGTTGCATTAATAAGAAGAAGACTTGTCTGCCAGAAAAGAATCATTTATTAAGCCCTGCAAATGGAATGCCAGAATTCTACCTTCCAATGTTGGAGGACAGATTAGGGACCATTTATAACTGTCAACTAAATACAGTGTAGTTTCCAAGTGCAATAATAGGCGTTTAAGATACAGTCAATCAATAAATGACAGTAGGCTAGCTCAAGAAGAGTGTAGGTTGTAGCTGAAGTGCCATGTATGCCTGCTAAGGCCAGTAGCAACACACGTGCCAAGGAAAGCCAATCAGGATAGGCACAGCCAGCAAATATGAACCTATTGCAAAGATGGCCACTGAGAACTGTCTGAAAGGACAAGAACAAGGGTTGTTGCAGTATATATTGATACAGACGCCTGAAAGAATAACAATAAGTTCTTAGTTACACCTGAATAGATTGTAGCCGCTGGCTAGATTGTACTCCAGTTTCAATAAATGTAATATCTTCAAAGTTCTATTCTATTGTAGTCTGTAGTGCTCTTACATAGGATTAGGTAGAGTACATTAGCAAGGCCAACATCTATCTGTAGCTTTGAACATATCAGCAATAACCCAGGTTGCTCAACAACAGGCAAGAGCCTATATGCGCTTGTCTATGGACATAAGCCTGTCATTGTCAGTGTCACTCTGGGGCCACAAGTATCCCTATATAAACAGGTGTCAAAAAATGACCCTGTGGTACAACAAGCCAAGCAAGATAAATAAATCAAAGAAAAGTAAAGAGTGAAGATAGAAGCAATAGCACTCCAGGAAAAACAATTCCAGGTAGAAGATGAGATATGGGTAGTAAATCCCAGCTTCTACAAGTTAGAACCAGAATTAAGAAGGCCTGGTGTTATCATGAAAGTCAGATAAAACAATATCTACTTCATCAAAGGAATTGTTTACTTTACAGGGTTAAAGCTCATGCACTATAATTTACTTTGTCTTTGTAAAACAATAAACACCCATCACAATTCCCAATTATCTGCATATAATGCCAAACTGGATTAATATCAAGCACAAATCCTGTATAGTCTAAAAAAATCTAAAAGCTCCGTTTTTCAGCACCCCAATGAGAGATATCACAGCATCTATTATTACTCCCTCTCAGGGAAACAATTCCCTAGGAAACAACTCAATTAATGAATAATCAGTGGTATTATTATTGCACATTCATGTTACACAAGGATAATACATTTCAAATCCTAAGTGAAACACTACTTGGACAAGACCCATGGCTGCCATGACATCATGGACTACATGTGGCTTATTGTGATACTACATAAAAACATTCTTCTATATTTGATAAAATAGCATTCTCTCATTAAAATTTCCTCTTTATCTTGATTTATACTTTTAATAAGTATATACTCAACACAAGCCACATACTGTCCATATACATCATGACAGCCATGGGTCTTTTCAAAGTAGTTTTCAGGGATCCAACCTGAGGGGGGTTCCTGAGAACTTGCAGGCAGATGGCCCGCGGGCCCAGCAGGGAGGGCCCACCACAAGATTGGGGCTAACTTTACAATATAAGATAATGATTTTCCAAGGACTGCCCAAGGTCTGCTTACAGGCACCATATAATCAATCAATATGGTGAGGGTGATATACATCACCCCTAATATCTGAGTGAAAGTGGGTTCTTTAGTGGCCACAGATTCTTGCGGGTGGTCAGGCTGCGGGGTGAGGGGCGGCGTCATTGGAACCAAATATGCGGGCAGGAAATTATACTTGTCTCGGAATAGCAGAGGGGGCCAGGTGATTTTGATGCCTTCTCTGTAAAGGATTTCTGTCTCTCTAGTTATAGCTTTGGGGTTGTGGATGAGGATCTCCTCCAGAGTAAACTCTGAATACGCCAGGTTGGGTGGGTACTCAGTGAAATGTACTGGGCCAAAGGGAGCTCCTGGTGGACGGTAAAGTTCAGGCAGCTGGTCCGCGGTTTCTTGGGGTAGGTGAGCATGGGGTGCAGAGCCACAAGGAGTAGACTGTAAATGAAGTAAAACTAATAACAAGTATGGTATGATCTGGTTGAATCAAAGGTTCATGTCACTTTATTGCAAGGATGGCAATGGGCATCTTCCTGGAGGCCCAGGGTATAAGTATGCCCATCTGTCATGGTAAAACTTTCACAATTTCCGTCAGCCCGGGGTTTCCCGCTTACCAGGTCTTCCCAGTCTTTGGTGGCATCAATTGTGGGGTTATTTCGTTGGCTGTTTTGAACTGAGAGTGCTCAAATTTCCTAGTCAGGTTGTGAGATTGGTCACCTCTGGGTGGCCCGCGTTCTATGGGAAAATTCTCTGCTTCCCCTTCTGTGCGGGCCTGAGTTATTTTGGAGTCTGTGGCTGGCCCTGCCTGTTGATTGGCTGTTTTATCAGGAACCTTTAGTGCGGAGAGTATTGGTGTAGGTACATTTGGTTCATCAAGCTTAAAAGGCTTTTTGATAAGTATAGTTGATAGGAGTTTGTCACTTGTGACAGTAGTGCTCATTGTGGTATTTGAAATGTTTAATCATCATACAATATTAGAGTATGACAATAGTGCAACCTATCATTTGGCAGTCAAATTATTTCTTGGAAAAATATTTCCCAATAGTGAATAATCAAATATGTTGCAACACTATCAAATGATATGACTTAAAAGTTATTTTGCCTATGTCAAGTATAATATACTGACACTGGTTAATGTATAGCATATCTCAATGATTTCAAAGCTCTTGTCTGCTTCATTTTATAGAGGCTTGGATTTTTTATTGTTCACATAATATATATATTGTTTTAATAAAGTAAGTTTCACTTGTGATAATTATAAAACTTGCACCAATTTAGCTTTAATGTTAAGATCTATGATACTATATACTTTAGATACACCTGAGATGGTTAATACTTTCTTTATTAAACAAATAGATTTAAAAAATGAATAAAAAAGCCAGACATAAAAGGATCAAATTTTAGTTAAGATATATTCCTGTAGCTTTAATCCAGACAGAAACCAGTCTAGTCAAGGAAAAAGCTTTACTTGGCCACAATAAGACTCAATGAGATAATTCTTTAGATAGTATTTTTTGATAAAAGTGGACAATACAACCTATCTTATCAAGTAGTGATATTGAAATCTGAGTGATTCTACAGTACTTATGAAAGGGCACATGTGTTACCCACCTTATTTCCAACACTGTTATTCCTAGGAACCTAATCCCCACATTTTCAACATTATTATTGGTATTTAATAATAAAAGTTATATCTTAAAAGCCAAAATGATACCATAATGTCAGGATTATAGGAATACAGTATCATACGGGCACTCCTAGTGGATACCCTCATTTCCCAATAAAGAATTTGTCTGATTTAAAAAAAGAATAACAGTATCAGTCTAAAGTGGGCACCACCCATTATAAAATAGCAAGATTAATAAGTTAAATTCAAAGTTAAGTAACCAAAAAAAATTCTTCCCTACAGGGAATTAAACCCTGGACGCCATGGTGAGAGCGTGGGATCTAGCCACTGGACCATTTTTTAAAAGAACCCCCAGCAGGGGGGCTCAGGAAACTTTTATTACTTTATTTGATAAATAGGGAAGGTATTGGGGGAATGTAAGTGTTTGGTTTCCTAGGTCATGGAGGGTATGCATCAGGCGCCGTCTGGTGAAAAAATAGGCTTTGGCATTGAAGATCCAATAATTGATAGCACCAGGATTTGAACCCTGGGCCCTCGGGGGAAGAGATGGCCGCCTAGAACCACTCAGGCAAGTACCCCTTTCCTAGCCACTGGACCATAGGGAAAATATGAAATCACTCAAAGACATAGTTATTATATACTATTAAATATATGGTTTAAACCTAGTCTAAATAAAAGATTAGAAAGGTGAAATATGTTAAAAAATTAATTCACAAAAAAACTTTAAATTTAATGATAAATAAGAGAATATTTTTATTAACAATTTCTATATGAACTTGATTCAAACTTACCTTGGTTTTAGTCCATTATTCTGTCCTCAATGTATTGCTTGAAACAAAGTAAATAGCTTTTTCAATTATAATGGGGAGCTCTATTATGTTTTTAGATTAAAGTTTTGCCTATTTAAGAACTTAACAGGTAAATCATATCCAGGATTAAGCCAGTAACAAAATTACAAGGCAATCTTTTATTGATCAACTGAAGAAAACTTATCAGTGTTTTCTGTGGGCTAGTTGATTTATAACTCAATATTAAGAATTGAAGCTAAATTTTGAATATTTTTATATAAACTCTTGTTTTTAAAAGAATGACGTTGATTAAAGTGCAATCAAAGTGAAAATTATATGCTTTTAATTTTATGATGCATAATTAACCATATGATTTAAAATTCTAATACAGTAATTTTCAAACCTGTTAAGATAAACAAAAATCTTAGTCTAAAAACAGAATCAAAAATCAAGGAATTTATACTAAATTACAATAGATTTGTATCCACTTTGATTTCACTTTTAGACTGAGTTTTTTGTTTGTAGACTGAGATTTTTTGTTTTTTTTCAACTGGTTTGAAAATTACTGTAACAAAGTTATGATGATAAATCTTGTCTCTATTAGAGCTCCACAAATTCAATAATATTCAAGTAAATAATTTTTTATTATTTATATTCAATCTAATAAATGCTGTAGAGCCCTAGTTTTAAGATGAGCTAAAGTACTGTTGAAACTGAACCAATGATAGTTCAGTATTTGATTGGGGAGGGCAACAGTCCAATAGAAAGGACAAGAATGAATAAAATAAGATAAGGTTTATAAATTGATATTGTGACTAATATACTATATGGGAAAAGCCACAAGGCCACCAGGGGATGGTACAGTGGCAGGTTCCATGTACGGCTTGGTCTGAGAAATAACTTGCACAGGGATCAGCAAAGTCAAATTGACAACACTCCTAATTGGGAGATAGTGTCTGCAATTTGACCTCACCTTCAGGCTGATCTATGTTGTTAGATACATCATGGGGCAACACATTGAGCGCCCCCTGTGTATTGTAAGATATGTTGGCAAGCAAGAGGAAAATCTTGGTTGCAAAAGTACAGTAGTTTTATAACCTGTTGAGATAAAAAATTATCTCAGTCTAAAAACAAAATTGATAATCAAAGAATTTATATTATATTACAATATATTTGATTTACTTTAATTTTTTTTTAGACAGAGATGCTTTTGTTTATCTCAACAGATTATAAAACTACTTCATAATTCTTTTATATTTTACTTTTCATAGCTGCAAGATGGTAAAAAATCCATTTTGGAGCAAAGTCAAGTCACACCTAAAATATATACATATACAACATGTAACTTACCAATAATTATCTGTAATATGAGAAATATTGGGTAAATCAAATCAAACTGCCATCATTTATATTGGTACTCATCTTTTTTCCAAAACCATTATTCCTAGAAACCTACTTCAAACATTATGGCATCATTATGAACATTTTATAATGAAAATTTATTTTATTAAACCCAGAGTGATATCATAATGTTATAATTAGGTTCTTAGGAATAAGAGTGCCAGAAAAAAGGTATTTAATTTCATTTCAAGTGTACAACATACCAAAATTACATACTGTAAATTCAGAAACTGAACGTAAAAATGCGGGATTGTCAAATCCTTGGTCCAAATTTTGAATCACTTTTGCGGGCAACTCAGCTGAGTGAAAAATAAAAAAAATTAATAAAATCAACCATTTATTTTGACTTTTTTTGATATATCAATTGGAAAATTTTGAATCTCTTGAGCAGATAACTCAACTAGCAAAAGACAACACAACACAAATGCAGGATACATGAATCAGAAATGCAGGATTCTAATGTACAATTTGAGATTTTCTGTATGTCAAACAAATCATAGACATCATGTAAAAATTAACAAATCTGAAATTGCGGGATTATCAAATCCAAGAACTAAATTTCAAATCAAAAATGAGGTGAATTTGAAATAAATATAATTTATGGGCGTCTCAAACAGGAAGTCAAAGGATCTAGAGTGGATCTGTGCTAATTTTTTGGGAATCATAGGCATTCTCAAAAATCACCCTATTTCAGTTTAGGAAGGCTAAAATCAAGATCATACTATTCATCAGCTTAACATACTTAACAATAAAATTGATTAAAATATACACTTCTCTTTTTGAGTTTAATTTGTTGTAACTGTGCTGTTTTAGCAGAGTTACATGGGGAAAATATTTAGAAGATAGATAATAATCTTTATTGTGAGATAGTGATTATATAGCTCATGTGAATCAAGGATAACAGGAACATGATTGGTGATCACATGGCTGAATGGAAGAAGGGGGTGGCTTGATCCTGGTAATGAGTCAAGCGCCAAAACAAGGTATCTGTGACGGAAATCACTGGATAATATGAAGCTGTTTCTAAATGATGGGGAATTACCACCCAAATCCACATAGAATTGATGATTAACCACCAACGCGGCTTTAAATATCTTTTTGTGAAATTTCCAATTGAAACTCCAGGATTAAGTAGAACAATCAATCCTAACCAGAGTAAACCAAGATAAATGACCTGGGAAAGCATCAATACATCTTTAGCGTAGAATTATGGGCATTGAGAAGTGACACAATTTTCATTTTCCAGAATGGGGGGAGGAGCTACAAAATTGGCTGGCATGAAATTAACATTTTGCGGCGCCAACAACAAAGTTCCAGATGCTGGGCCCCATCTTCCTGAGATGATTCTGTTCAGAATCAGATTGTACAGGATATACTGCAACAACCTGAGCACAGGATGCATTTTTAAAATTTAAAATTAGAACTTGGGATAATTGATTTTTATTGAGTAAATTTAGAATGACTCAACTCTTAGAGTTGAAACAGGGAAAATTATTCAATATATATCAGAAAAATTGACTAAGCAATACCACCTGAGTCTTGAACTCCTATTACTTTGGCATCTTCAAGTAAGTATCTAGTCCAGGTTGCAAAGAACCCTTGCGTGACCAGTTTCTGACAACCATGCTGATTAATGAGCTTATATTGGGTGACCCTCATATTAAGTTGTTTTATCAACGTCAGTTTACAAGGGGGAGCTAATTTCAGCTGGCATACTGGAGCAGCTGTGACCCATTTTTGATCAACTGTTTGGTTTAAATCCGTTAACTTGGTCAATTTTGATACAGGTTTCCCGGCCTTCTGTGCCTTCTTACTTGGACGGACAATACCCAGCATTATGGAACTTACTGTGACAGTATCCACCAGGAAGAATCATCATCTGTTCATGTGGTTGGATTTGGTAATTTGAGTTGACTTCCTAGTCTGGCTTCTAGTGACTGGATAATTGGATTGCAAGTCACAAAACCGCTTGGTTGGAACCTTGCTGGCCAGTTGAGCCTGCGGTTTTGACAGCCCCCAACTGAAGGTTGACCTCCTCTGGGGCAGGTTGTCAGGGAGGTTATCAGGAGCCCAGGCGCTGTATTGAACTAGTTGCTGTTCTGTGGCAGACAGGGCAGTTTCTTGTTGTTTCTGTCTTGCTTTGCAGGGTTGTAGGCAATCATGGTGTAGGGTCTTGTCTGGCCTACATTTTCCAAGCCCTTGTACAAGGTAAGTGTTATTGTTGTTTACCTTCAGAATGATTGCTGGCCCTACTTTTTCAGGTTGTAGCTTGCTCTTGTCAACATTCATGACCCATATTTTGTCCCCAACTTCATGTCTATTGCAGATGGGGACAAATGTCTTTTTCAGACGTTCATTCTCTTTTTCTGTTTGCTCACTGTTAGCCTCTATTACTTGAGGGACTGAGCGTGGAGGGGCTTCACTTGGAATTTCCAGTTTAGGTCCTGTCAATGCTTGAATGATATTTGGCTGTGTGCTGTATACCAGTTCAAACGGGCTTTTTCCAGTGGATCTGTTCACTTGGGTTTGACACACAAGTAGTGCATTTGGTAGCTGCTTATACCAGTCTTCAGGTCTCCTGGCAGTGAGTTTGGCTAAGGCTTGCACAAGGCTACCATTAAGCCACTCCACACGTCCATTGGCCTGGGGATGGTATGGTGTTGTCACAGTGTGCTTGACCCCGTTTTTGGTGAGGTATACATTGGTGACTTCAGAGGTCAATTCCTTACCTCCATTGGTTATCAGGAGTTCTGGATTTCTGAACTTTCTGATTACCTTCTTGCCAATAAATTGTTGAATGTCATTGCTGGTGTGTGCCTTCACTGCTTGGGCTACTGGCCATCTTGTTGCAAAATTGATGGCTGGCATGATTAGTTTTTGTTGTTGTGTTTTCCTGGCATGGGACCAACAATGTCAAGAGCCTATACTTTAAAAGGTAGCTGTGTGTGGATGGGAAGTACCAACTTTGGGGAGGTTTTGCTTTTGGCAAAATTTTTGCATACCTCACATTGGTCTAGAACTTCTTGGACATTGTGGTATAAGGTTGGCCACCAGGCCTTATGTTTAAGGAACTCATATAGGTTTTGGCTCTTGGTATGTCCAAGGTCTCTGTGATAGCGTAGGATGGTGTTGACTTGCTGATGTGTGGGAATGTAGGGAATGGTTGTGCCGTCAGTCATCTTTCTGTGTAGAGTCCCATATACATCAGCAAAGAGGTGTTCATTCTTGATGACTGTTTCTTTTGTTATGTCGGTGGTGCCAGGGGGGAGGACCCTTTGTCCTTTGTTCTGAGAACTAAGAGAGGCCAGTCTGGGTTGAGCCCATTTTCTCCTCTTGAAGCACAGACATACAGGCGGGACAGGGCGTCTGCCATGGCGAGCTCTGCCCCAGGTTTGTACTGGATGAGCATGTTAAATCTCTCCAATAGTTCCATCCACTGCGCTTAGCAGCGCAGCAGATTTTCTTGGGTTTTGAAATATATGAGCAACTTGTGATTGGTCAATGCTGTGAAATCCTCCTGTTGCTCTAGATAACAACGTCATTTGACTAGGCAGTGTACAATGGCCAATAACTCTTTGTTGTTAATAGGATATTAGCACTTGCTGTCTGTCAATTTTGCAATTCATAGGCTACAGGTAGGAAGTCACCATTATTGTTTTTGATTTGTAGTACTCCCCCAATGGATGCACCTGAGGCGTCTGTTTCTATTTGGTATTCCCCATCTTGTTTGGGGTACTGTAGGATAGGCGCTGTTGTGAGTTTTTCCTTGAGACATCTGAAGCAGAGGTTGTGTTGGGGTGTCCATACAAACTTGGATTTGGCGCCAGTTATGGCGGATAGAGGGGCAGTCAAGACGCTGCAGTCAGGTATGAAGCTGCGTATGTAGGCCACCATTCTTAGGAACGTGCAGATCTCTAACTTGTCTTTGGGTGGTAGCATTTTGCAGATGGCCTTTATCTTCTGACTGTTGGGTTTTGATGCCGTCTTTTGAGACTATGTGTCCAAGGAAGGGTAGTTGTTTGCGGAAGAACTGGCATTTGGAGGGTTTGACTAGCAGCTTGTGTTGTGCCAGGGTAGCAAAAACTGCTTCCAGGTCCTTTGGTGTTGCTCCATCAATGGGCTATAGACAATAATGTCTTCCAGGTAGACCAAGGCGTGTTTGCCTATGTGGGGGGCAAACACCTCTTTCATGAAGGTCACTAAGGTTGAGGGGGCGTTGGTCATACCAAAATTGAGTACCACACATTTGTATGAGCCATACTTTGTGCGGAAGACCATCTTGGGGATATCTTCCTCTTTAATACAGATCTGGTTGTAGCCTGAGGTTAAGTCAATATTGGAGAAGACTGTGGCGCCGCCCAGGGCATCAAAGAGGTCATTGATGAGTGGTAGAGGTAACAATTTTTGATGGTAACTTCATTTAGGGCTCGTTAATCTGTGACCAGGCGCAGGGTGCCACCCTTCTTAGCCACAAAGAAGATGGTGGCTCCAAAGGGGGATTGTGAGGGACAAATAAGTCCTTTCTCCAAGGCCTCCTTAAGGTAGACACGTAAGGTGTTGTCTTCATTTGGGGTCAAGCAATAGATGAGTTGTGCCTTGGGTACAGTCCCCTTGAGTTGAATGGAATGTTGGATGTGTTTTTCTGAGGGTAACCCAGGTAACACTTCCTTGAAGATTTCTGGGTGGCAAGCCACAATTTTGCAATCCTGAGATGTAGTGGTGTCCTGGTGGTCTTTGAAGTGTATGATCTTATACTGGCAGGAGTCCCAGTCAATAATCTTGAGGTTCTCTTTTTGTCCAGGGTTTCTTTAATATGTACAAAGACATGGTTGCATAGGAGTTGGTCCACTGAGTTGGGGTATATATGGTGGTTGACGCCTTCACGTTTGATGGTCAATGCCAAGGTTACCCAGTCCACATGAAAGTTATTCTTTCTCATCAAATCAAAACCTAGTACAATGTCAAACTTGAGAAAGTCAATGACAGGGCCTTAGATGGTGGAATGCAGGTTCTCAAGCATGACAAATAAGAGGTAGTCTCCCTTGTCACGGCAATGTGATGTTCATCTGCTAAAACCACATTTTTAATCTGCAAAGGATTAGTGGTTAGCTTGAACTTGTCCACAAAACTGCTGTTGACTAAGGTTTGATCTGCGCCCAAGTCCAGGAGTGCTGAGCCTGTGTAACTGCAAAAGCGGAAAGGGTAAGACATCAGTTTATTGGGGTGTCTGGCAATGGTGTAGAGAACCAGGTCTTCTGAGGGCACTTGGATCATTGGACACTGGTCCACGTCCTCAGGGCAGTACTCATTGCTGGGCAAGTCAGGAGTTGCGCAGGGAGAGCTTGGCTTGCTTAATGCTCTCCCCAGGCTTTTCCCTTGTCCTGGTTGCCCTGTGTTGCAGTGATATGGAAATGGGTACAGTTTGACTGGCCATTGTTCCCGTTTCCATGTCCATTTGAGCCTGCGGGTTTGTGGTTTGTATTATTGTTGTTGTTTCCAGGGGGTGGTCAACTGGAGCGGCCAGCTGGGTGAGAGTCTTTGGGTCTCTTTTGTTTCCCAGTTTGTGCTTTGTGGAGAGTGTTGGACGTTTGCTCTGCTTTCTCTGCTTTGTGATACAGCCTCTGTAAATTGGTCACTTGGTCCAGGTTCACATGCCTCATTACGTGTGACTTGAGGGCGTTGTAGTACATGAGGTGTGTGGCTGGGGTGTTGAAAGCCATATCAGAGGGAGCGCGTAGACAGAGTTCCTTGTAGGCACAGGTAAGCTCTTTCACAGTGCCCGTATGGGTTAAGTTCTTTACTTGACGTATGATCATGAGTGCAGTGTCCTTAAGAACAAACCTTGCCAAGAAGTCCTGTTTGAACGTATCCCAGTCCTTCTCAGTGTGTTCCTCATGACACTTGTTGCACCAGGTGCCAGCATCATGAGTCAGTCAGATGGAGATCTCTGCAATCCAGAATTGTTGTGGACATTCCATCTGGGCCAGCTTGCTTTGAGCCAACTGGATCCATGCAACAGCATTGTTGTTGTTGGCCCCAGCAAAGGATTCCAGGGCAGTGCTTTGAATTCTTTGGGCTACGTAGGCTGGCATGGTATTTTCATCAGTTGCACGGGGCATGGCAGAGGGTGCCTGGAAGAACCCTTGGGTGAACAGGGCATTGAACGCGAGAAGTGGTATCACCATGTTCTGGTAGAGGACAAAACCATCAGGTATCTTGGTGCCAGGTGCCGGGTGCGTACAGTGTACAGTCCACTGGGAGGCCAGACATGATTCTATCAAGGATTTGTTGGCCGTGGCAAGTACAGGCAATAAGCAGAATTTTGGGGAATAAAGTAGGATGGAAACCCTACTTCTGCTACCAATGTTGTAACTGTGCTGTTTTAGCAGAGTTACAAGGGGAAAATATTTAGGAACTAGATAATAATCTTTATTGGGAGATAGGTATTATATAGTCATTGTGAATTGTGGATAACAGGAACATGATAGCATTAATCACACGGTGGGATGGTGAAGGGGGTGGCTTGATCCTGGAAATGATTCAAGCGCCAAAACAAGGTATCCACTGTAAGGGATCATCATCTGTTCATGTTGTTGGATTTGGAAATTCAAGTTGACTTCCTAGTCTGGCTTTGAGTGACTGGATAATTAGATTGTGGGTCACAAACCTGCTTACTTGGAACCTTGTTGGAGGGTCAAGCCTGCTGTTTTGACACAGGGGGTTGGGCTTTGATGGGCTGGGGGCTGGGGTAATGAAGGATAATAGGAGTGTGTAATTTCTTTGGTCAGCTTAGAGAAATTGATGGTACATGTCATCATAGTCATACTCAGGGATCACAGTGATTGGCTTGTATTTGGGGACTCACAAGGGGGAAGTTCTAGATCAAAAGATGATTGACTGCTGCTGAGAGCATTCAAGTCCATTTTGGTAAACATCTCAGCAACCTTCTGGCAGGGAAACAGACCAGTGTGGTTGTTGGCTGCACCAACCACCTGGCTGAAGGTCGTGAGGTTGCGCACACAGATGGGATCCCCAATGTTGAAGAACAACACATCTCCCAGGTGTACATTGGCATGGCCGGCAGGTAATATCAACACATTGTGGCCGCCTGCTTGGAGCTTTTCTGATGCCTCTTCAGTGTATTCCATGTGATGGCTCAGGAAAGCTCTGAATTTGGAATTCCCTGAGCTCCAGATAGCAAGCAGGTCCAAAAAAAATTTCTCATGTGTATATCCATTGGTGTAGCTGGACATGGTTTGGTAAAATACTATTTCTTTTGGGGAGGCTGCCAGGAATTCACCAATGACTGTGCCCTGATTTTTTTCTTTTTACCTTTGGGGTTTTTCTTTTTTTCCCAATATCCCATAATTCTGGACATGTAATTCTAATTTATAATAGGGCATAAATATGACTTAAAAAACTGGACAGGCAGTGGGTGATTGTGGCACCAATCATTGGGTTGTTTAGTAAATCAGATTCATCATCCCACTCATCACTTGTGCAATTGTTCAGAACCAGGATGCCAACAACAAGCCCATGCATTCAGAGCTGTGCAATGCGGCAGGCAATGAATATGTTATGAAGCCCAATTAGACAACAGGCCTCATTCATTCAGAGGTAGGGTCATGTTGCAGAAGGTCAAGTATGATAGAATATGTATCCTTAATCTGTAAGTTAACCTACTTCTTTGGCTTCTTGGTCATCTTTGCACCACCTCTCTTCAAGAGGGCCCAAAATTCTTGTCAGACCACTGCCTCAGTGAATTGTGGGCAGGTGGCAATTTCTGCAAAGGTCATGCCACTTTGGTTGAGGCTCATTATCTTCTCAACAATTTCATTGGTTATTGTTTAACTGTGCTGTTTTAGCAGAGTTACAAGGGGAAAATGATTAGAAGCTAGATACTTATCTTTATTGAGAGATATGACTTATATAGTTTGAGTGAATCATGGATATCAGGAACATGTTATAGGGGTCACTTGGCTAGATGGTTAGGGGGTGGCTTGATCCTGATAATGAGTCAAGCTCTAAATAAAGGCATCCACCGTATGAGATCATCATCTGTTCATGTTGCTGTTTCTGGAATTTGAGCTGACTTCTGCATTTGGCTACAGGTCACTGGGAAGTCAGATTGCAGGTCACAAACCTGTTTAGCCAGAACCTTTCCAGGGATCAACCTCATTGTTTTGACATTATCAATTGTTACTTGGGACACATTTGCCATTCTGGTACCTAGATTAGGCAAGGCTTGCTCTGATTGACCTGAATTAGTACATGATGGTTGAATCAGATTGGAGGGGGACAAAGTTGCTCAGCCTTCCAAGTGGGGCACAGGCTCAGGTTGAGCCTGACCTTGAGGTATCTCATATTGACTGTTGGAAAAGTCACCTAGTGCTGCGCCTGGCAACACATACAACTTGGCCTTCTCACGGCTTAAGTTGAGTTGGGAATTGACAGGAGCCATGGCAGTTGCAACCCTTGATTGATAGCCTGAGCTTAGAGTTGCTCCTGGTATTGCTCCTCAACAATATAAAAGTTTTTGTGGCTTTTAAAAACCATCTTAAACAAAAAAGCAGTTAAATTCTATTAAAAACAAAAAAGCAAAGTATTTTCAGAGTATTAATTTTATTTAAGTGTGTGGTCCTATTTGAGCCATCCTCTCAGACATGAATGGCCAAATTTAGAAGCACATACATTGAAAATAATGCTGTAGCTCCCTGGTTTGGTTTTGGTGGGTTCACTCCTGAAATCCACTATTTCCATTTTGAGTTTCAAAAATGATCAGTCTTTTCAAAAAATGCATCATTTTGTGTTTGAAACTATCACTTTTGTGACTGAACCAAGTTTTTTTCTCTGGTTGTATCATTTTTGTTACACACTCATTATCAAATTTGATGTAGAATGCTGCAGGAAGTGACTGGTTTGCGTTTGTTTTGAATATGGGCTACTTTTGTTTACTGTCTCATTTTTGGGATTCAGTATTTGACTTTAATCTTGTTGTGATTGAATATTTTATAATCTGGACCTAGATAAATGAAAGTTTTATTGGTTAAATTGAACTTCAGCTGGTTCCAGTTGAAATTTGTTGTGTGACTGAACAGTTTTTGTTTATCTCAACTGTGATGAGGTGCAACTCTGGGGAAGCTTAGAGAATAGTTTTGGTGAAGAGGAACACTTTTATTGGATAATATTTTAGACTTGTATATTATATTTGGTGCAGCAGGAACTTAAGTCAGATCAGGTGGTCAGAGATCGGGGGCGTGACTCGGATCAGAACAGCTGGGTATCCAGACAAGGCACAGGAAATTGGTTTGTTACCAATTCAGGAATGTTGAACCATGAATTGGCTTGGCGCCAAACCAGGCAATGACTGGATGTTAATTATGTTGGCAGTTGTCAGAACACTTATACATCCAGATCCTGGACAACAGGTTTGAAAACTACTGTATATTGTGATGAATAATGTTATGATGCTCTGCTATGCCAAACTTACATTGTATTTATTGTACCTATTACCACAATAAAACAGATATTTTCACATTGGCATTGGGAACAAATCATATGTGATGCCAATATTACCTATTGGTTTAGATGACTTTTGAAATAGATTAATATAAGTACTGCTTCTAAATATCAATAAGGCAGCCTATGTAGAAATTTAGCCTGAAGTGGGTTATAGGCGAAACGATCTCAACCCAAATTGATATCATTTTGGCTGTTTTCAGCAAATGAATCCTTACACCTTTCATCAATCAGACTAGAACAAAGGCCAAAACATCAATAGTAGCTTCGTTCCAATTCATTCATCAATTAATAAAGGGCTTGTTTCGGTGACATAATCCGCAGCTTAAACGTAGGCCTGATTGCTCATCTTAAACATCATCCATTCTCTATCTCGTTTAAGTATAACTTTCATTCTGAACATTTAGCTTGGGTTAAGTATGGCCACCAAAACACTTCCTGAATGGGAGGATCAGGCCTATTCCAAGGTTTTAAATGCAAGCTTTCGCAAGGTATGTACATATACAGCCTGTTCAAATTAGTTTTCCATTCGAGTTTATTTTTGGTCTTGGTTTGACAACATTTAGTCTGAAAAATCCTTCCATTTGCTTTCTCGAGAGGCTGGTTGAAGAACTAAAAGAAGAGAATGGTAATCTGCTCCTTTCACGTTTGATCTTTTCAGGAGTTATAGTCTGCATTTAACTTTTGTCTCACTAGAAAGTTTCACTACTCAAGATCGGTTTAATTCGATTCCTTTTGATTTTTTTGGTTAGAAGTGTTGAAATAGAGATCTAATTTTTGAGCATCAGCACCGGAACCTTATTTGATAGACTCGTCTATGCTCGATAGAGCTTTGATGTATATTCTCAGCGATGAATCAAGCAAAGTTTCTGCTGCTCAGTTTTTGACTGGTTGCTGGGAGAGAGCTATGGTGATTCGTAGCAATCTAGCTACGCGTGGTGCCGCAACACTTTCACCTGATGTTCTGAATGCCCGTATTGAGATCCTTAGATGCAGCTCGCAAGCTTTTTATTTCGTATATCGGGTTGTCAATTATTTATCCTGATATGTTCTGCACAGGCCCAGGGTAACTTTAAGCTAGGTTTCGGGGATTTAGCTTTGTTTTAGATCGGATGTATGGTTCTTTGCTCGGTTATTAGAAGGTGAAACTAGTGCCCTCAACACGCTTTTAGATGAAATAATGCAAAGATTTCTCGGGGATGGATTTGAGCAGGTAGAGACAAGCTAAACATTAGCTAACCATTGATAGTTTCTGGGAGCCCTTTTTGCTACAATGAACATCAAATTGGCCAACTTGACCATATCTATGAACTACAGTCCTTACATCAAGGTTAGACAAGGTTGAAATCACTCTAAACTAGTTTCTAGGTCATTTCTCTTCTTTTATCCAAGAAGGAAGCAGCTTTGGCTCTGACACAAGCCCCCAACTGGGAGCCCGAAGAAACCACACCACCGCCAGTTTTAGAGACTTCTTTACTGATTGGCCCGCTTCTGCTTCTGTCTACATTTCCTGATACCAAGGTATTTTATTAGCCAATAGAAAGCTTAAACGCTAGAATCCCGTGCATCGTGATTTTTTCATTGATGGCTCTGGCGAAAGTAGCAAAGTAGACATCCCATCCACTTTCTTTAACCTGCGGTCGACTAACCAAAACATCACGGTAACCTGGCATGTGAGGCACACTAATCAACCAAGGCTTCTCAATTCGCTATTTTCGATACTATCGTCAGATCTGGGGCCGAGGCCAGAGACGCCTTCTCGCGGCTGGTCTCGCGTGTGCTCTTGGCCAATATGAAGCGCACGGGTCTTCAAGTAGATAAGGCTACTGTCTCTAGCGATCGCTTTATTCTAAGCTTGAACCAGCTGCTACTTCGCTTTGCACTCCCATTCATGGATTTAAACCACAGCAAAGTGTCTCGAATCGAAGCCGACTTCTATCGCAAGTCCAAGTTGCTTTCGTTCCAAGATGAGGCCCGACTTGGTGCAACTCTGGAAGATTTTCGTGCATACATCCAGTCAGGCGAAGAAAAGCCGGTGGGGTTTGTATCAGACGTTTTCCACCTTCTAGTAGCAGCAAGTCACTTGGGCGCAGTTCTTGTGATGCAGGAGCACAGCCGTTCAGAAAGAGATCTGCATGAACAGGAGCGTCAAATGCAACGCTTTGAAGCTGGAAGAGATAGCTGGACAGGCCCAATGGCTCCCTTTAATGAATCGATGCTTAAACGGCTCAAGGCCAACCTAGTTGCTGCCAAGGCCCTCAGCCAGGCTCGCGAGGCGTTCCTCATGGATCCTCAGTTTTTGGATGGCTTTAATCGACTTTACACTTTGATGATGGTATTCTTACTTCGACAGCTAGATCCTAGCCACACTTATCCCACCAAGCCTCTGGAGCTACCGCTACTGTCGGATGGCGAATCCCCACCAAACGTCCTTGTTATGTTGCCTGAGTTTTATTTAGAAGACGCCGTAGAGTTTTACAGTTTCATCGCGCGCTGGCGGCTGGAAGCAGATGTCCAACTCCCTCTCGAAGAGCTTACTGTGTTTGCAACAGCCTTCCTGACTCATGGCTCGGCTATCCACAATCCTCATCTTAAGCTTAAGCTTGTAGAACTGTTGGGCTTGCTTGTCCAGCCGACCCGGACTCATCCCGAGGGTGTTATTGGTGCAACTCTAGTCTCTCATCCTGTAGCCCTCAAGTCGTTACTGAGTGCCCTATTGAGATTTTACGTCGAAGTAGAGCACACAGGGTTGGCCTCACAGTTCCATGACAAGTTTAATGTGCGCTTCAACATCTGTCGTCTTCTACGTGTCATGTGGCCAAACCCCACTCACCAGACGCAGATGGCATTGCTATCCCAAGACATGGATTTTTTCGTTCGCCTGGTCAATTTACTCATGAATGATACTACATATCTTTTAGATGAATCGTTATCCAAGTTGACAGAAATCAGTACTATTCAAGCCGAGATGGAAGACCCGGGATGGAGTGCGCGCCCAGCGGAGGAGCGCCAAGAGCGTGAAACGTTACTCAGTTCTGATGATCGCCAGGCCAAAATGTACGTGGCTCTCAGTAACGAGAATGTACATCTCCTGCTGCAGATGACGCAATCATTACCTGCACCCTTCTTGTCATCTGAAATCGTAACTCGTCTGGCTGCAATGCTCAACTATACCCTGACTGCCCTCGCTGGTCCACGGTGTGCTCAACTCAAAGTTAAACGCCCTGAACGCTATCAATTCCGCCCACGTTCTTTGTTGACGGAAATTTTTGGCATCTACCTCAACCTCAACACACCTGTTTTTGCCCGCGCTTTAGCACAAGATGGTCGCTCCTACAACCCAGGCTTGTACCGCCGTGCTGCTGGTATTCTTTCTAAACATAACCTCATGGAGAAGACCCGATTAGATGAGTTTGCAAATCTTGCTAACCAGGCTGAAAAGTATCACTGTGAAGAATCCCAAGCTGATGCTGATTTGGGAGATATTCCCGAGGAGTTTTTGGATCCACTTATGTTTACTCTTATGACTGAACCTGTTGTTCTCCCCTCTTCGGGAATGACAATTGATTTGGCCACCATCAAAGCACATCTCCTCTCAGACAACACAGATCCCTTTAATCGTCAACCTCTTCAGCTGTCCCAATGTCAACCAAACTTGGAACTCAAGGCCCGCATCGCCGAGTTCCTGAGTCAAGCCAAAGCCAAGTCCTAACCATTCCTCAGGGTTATTTAGATGCCTGGCTTCTGAAATAAAAGCTATCAAAGTTATTATTAATCATAAATTAAATCTAATAGTTGATTTGCAAAAGGGGTTTGGCATCTGATGCTTGTGTTGCAACATCTATGATTACTCCCTTTTGGGAAAACAATTCCCTGAGAAACACCCAGATTAATGAATAATTAATGGTACTCTTATCAGACTCTCTTGTTGCACGGGGATCAAACATTTCAAGTTCTAAGTGGAACAATACCTGGACAAGCCCTATGACTGCCATGATGTACATAGACACTATGTGGCTTGTCATGATACTATATAATACCATTCCTCTATATCAAATAAAGTATCACTCTCTTCTTAATTTTCCCCTTTATATTGGTTCATATACTTCTAAGAAATATATACTCAACACTAGATAACTTTCAAACTCTTAAAGATATATGTTACCTAAACTTACTCATTGTACATGTATCATCTAAATAACATATACAACAATGGGGTAACCATCTAAGTTGCTTTTCATTGATATCTATTAATGTCAGGATTCACCTTTTTATAGCTGCTATTCTGTTCATATACTTATTTTGCCTTCATTGGCTTGTAAGTCTTTGCATGATGGTTACTATTATTTTATTCATGATCTCCTCTTTTCCCCCTCCATTTTCCATCTTTGGGTTTAGAATTAGGCTTTTTAAAGCAGAGTTATGATCAAAATGCTGGTTAGTATCATTTTTGAACTTCCTTTACCTTTTTCTACCAGTTTTGAACCCTGGACCTACACGCTGAAGTTAAAAAGTTGGCTCCAAACTACTTACTTTTTGATATACGCTTGATTATGTCTTTCAAGGTTTAAGACCTAGTTTCTCCATACTTTTTGCTTGCTCTCACCTTCTAGAGCATTGCTGTAACCGCCCTCTTCTCCTTCCGGTCTTCTTTATACAGTTTAACTTACTCAAGTTAAGTGTGCAGCACTTCTTCCCCCAAACCTATTTTCAGATTCTTTTTTCCTAATCAAAAAATGGTTAAACTTTGCACCTCAATTCTTGCATTTCACAACAAAGCACAATAAAAGGCTTGGTTTCTCCAGTCTCAACAACAGGTTGAGATTGTTTGACTTGCACCCCAAAAAGGTATTTGTTAGGTGTTGTGGCTTGTGTTCTTCTTCAATTTTAGTTTTAGTTTAAATCTTTGGTCCCATGATTCCTTTTGACTTTATTCTTCACCAGTTAGGTAGTTTTTATAATAGCACACACAATTTAATTGTTGATAGCTCTAATCCTCCCTCTAGTGCAGACTATTTCCCAGACTTAGAGATTAACTTTTTAACCAAATCATCTGTCATTAAGACTGGTCTCTATTTTATCTTCTTAGGGTTAATAAATTGTCTTAGTCCTTATTTTACCTCGTATAAACTCTTAGGAGCCTTAGTTCAGTTGCTATTGCAAAACTTGCCCACCTTTTTTTATTTGACTAATATAAATATCACTGGGTTAAAAGCTTTAGTTTATAATCATCTTCCCCAGACCATGAGACCTTACAATTAAATTCTAGCAAGCATCAACTTTAAGTTTCATTTTCCATTTTGGGCTGCATATAAAGAAAACTTCCATTAAATATCACTGAACCATCTTCTTGAACAACTCTATAGATATGATATCATGAGTATATCTGTTTACAACTAATTATCATTCTAGATTGCCAATATCCCCCAAGGACAAGCCAATTTTCTAAGAAGCTAAACTTCAGTACATCTAGACTTTGAATTCCAATCCTCAGTAGCCATACATGGCAACAGATTTGAAAAATATTTAGAGTAGTGATTCAAGGTCAAAGATAGCTATTCCTCCAAGCTTATTCTACAGACCTGGGCCAATCTGGAATGAAAGGCCAACAAAAGGCGGTGGAACTTACTGAAAGCCCCCTGCTGTACTTTTCACAGGTGTTGAGATGGACACATCAAAGTTATATTGAAGCAAAACAAAGTCACACACAAAATATAACATCAAGCTCTTTAAATCAAGCCAAATTAATAGAAATACAGTATTTACTGAGCAAGCCAAACCAAATACACAACCCTCATACCAGACACACAAAACATTGTAGCCAAGAAGTAAGGTCAGGATATCAGAATACAGTAGTTTTAAAAGCTATGGCAACAAGCAAAAATTCTTCAGATTTAAACAAAATTATTTCAGATTTAAACAAAATCCAAGTTGCGCAAGATTCAGGATTCAATTAATTTAAATATTTTTGGTTAATAAATGAACTGTCAAACCAAAAACAAAATTTCACTAGCCCATCATACAAAATTATATCAAACATCAAGCGGTGTAGTTCAAACCACAAATAAAATGAACTGACACAACAACTGAAATGGATGGATGCTATTCTGGAGTATATTATAATCCAAGCAGGATTCATATGAGGCACCAACAGAAGGACCAAAATGAAACAAAATTGGAGCAATCTAGAAGCAAGATTCCACAAGCACAAAAAAAATGAACTCACACAAGATGTGTAGTATGAGCAGCCTAAAATAGAAAAATAACAGTTTAACAGCCAATCATCAGCTATCCAATTTAGGAACAGAGGCATTTTATCCATTTTCATGGCTCCAGATTTGTATGAAATGGTTTTGAGAACCTTCCAAATATGGGCTCAAGATTACAATAAAAATAAATTATTAAATTTTAAAATTTCTACTTTTAGTAATTTTATACTAGGTTTTTTACAATGGTTTTTAATAACAACATCTTCAACAGCGCCAGCAGCCAAGCCAGCAGCAGCCAAGCCAGCTTCAATGGAGACAAGCCTCAGAATGTAGAGGCACCTGTTTACACCCAAGCCTTTGAGGCGGGTAACAAGGAAGCTGACCTGTACCTTACCACCAACCCCTATGGCTTTGACTTGTTTGAGAGTCACTTAGCGTCTAGCTCTGCCCCTGCTCCCACCCCCATCCCCGCACAAGCTGCCCGTCAACTAACCAATCAGGATGGCAACCCTGATTTGGAACATCTTTCTGCCACCAGCCAACCTGCTCCCCCCTCAGCCAATCAGGCTTCAGCTTCCCCAGCCCAGCGCCCCAAGCAACAAATCATCACCACCCAAATTCTTCAGAAAATTATGGCACTCAACCTGCAGGGTCTGTCCTGGGATCAGATTGCCGCCCAGTTGCAATTTACCCAAGCCATCATAATGCGGGAGTTCAACAACCTAATGAATAAGGGGAATCTGATTGGGACGGCCAAGAAGCCAAAGAAGGCCACAGAGTCCCTAATAACCGAGGCATATCTAATAATGCTTGACCTCCTCCAGTGGGACCCCTAGCTTCCCTTGACCAAGGTCCAGAAGCAGCTTGCACACCATAACATATGGGTCTCTGAGCGCATGGTGCAGCTCTGGATGTATGGGAAGGTGGCTTCCATATGGGTTCTTACCAATTTTGCTGGCAACCAATGGGATGGCGCTGAGTATTTCCCGTATGACACCACCATCAAATCAACCCTGGTCCAATGCCTGACTAGTCTAACTGATGATGTCATGTTCATCTTCTATTACAAGCTATCAATAGCTTTTGATGATTTTGGCAAGCAAGGAAGAGCCGCCACTCAAAAAGGAAGGAAGAAGGTCAAGAAGGGGACTTTCATTGGTGCATTTCTGGCTGTTTCAGCCAAGGGTTTTGTCTACTATTGGACAAACCCTGATTTCATCAATGGGTACTCATACGGCCACATCCTCAGTGGATTGCTTGACTCCTGGGATGGCTCAAATTCCAAATACCGGGGTTTCTTGAGCCACCAGATGGAGGGAAGCTCCACCGCCCTTGAGGCCATCCAGGGACGCGGGCACCAGGCCTCAGTCTACCCCGCCAGCCATGCAGACGTCCATCTGGCTGATGTTGTCTTCTTCAACATTGGAGATAAACTACATGAGCGCCGCCCTCAGGCTTTCAACAACCTCTATCTTGGGGTCCTTGATCACAATTTTCTCTTTGGTCACCAAATAGTGGCTGACTTGTTTGCGCAAATAATTTTCCATGTGAACATGGGCAACCAATCACACAAGGATAAGCACCTCCCATCCTGTGCCACAGCCACCTACCAGCCCATCCAGCCAATGACTGATGAGGAGTACAATGAGCGGTATATAGCGGCCATCACGTGCAATCCTCCTGCCTCCACCCCCACCACCAACACCCCCTGCCCGCAAACCCAACCCATCCAATCCCAGACCCCCCAGGCCAGCACTGCCTCTACGTTCTCCTTCCTGTGCCATTCTGCCTACTAGGCATCACTCTTTCCTGCCCCAATAAACCCCTGTCACCAAACATTTTCTATTTATATTATCTTTTTTTTGAATTTCAATTGTTTATGTTCTCTTTGTATATAGTTGGTTTTATTCTTTATGTTCAGCTTATTTCTATAAAATCATATATTTACTAAGGCATGTATCTAGATCCTGAACACAGTTATTTTTAGCACCCAACCATAGCCCCTTGTCAAAACATTAACAACAATTTGGTGATCAGCTAAACTTGATTTAGAAAATTATAGTGTTAACTATTTTTAGATAAAGTTATTACTGATCCAAATTCAAAACCTTAATGATAAACTTTAAGCCAATCAGGAGCCAAGTGATAAAGTGATTGTTGTGGCATAAAGGGTCATTCAATAATTCTTTGATACATGTGCGCTAATTAATATGATTGGCTGGATGTTTTGCCATTGTACACCATTGCTGCTATGGCAAGTTGTTGGTGGACTAGTGCCTAATCAGCTGCTGGGTTAGCACTAGTCCACCAACAACTTGCCACAGCGGCAATGTCGCACAATGGCAAAAGATCCAGCCAATCATATTAATTAGTGCACATGCATCAAAGAATTATTGAATGACCCTTTATGTCACAACAATCACTTTATCACTTGGCTCCTGATTGGCTTAAAGTTTATCATTAAGGTTTTGAATTTGGATCAGTAATAACTTTATCTAAAAAAAGTTAACCTATAATTTTCTAATTCAAATTTAGCTGATCACCAAATTGTTGTTAATATTTTCACAAGGGGCTATGTCAAGCGCCAAAAATAATATGGTAATCAAGGAAACAATGCCAACACAAAGCAAACAACGCATATTGAGATGAGCGTAAAACATATACACAATGAGTAAAAAGATGGGATAATGTGGTAAATGGGAAAACAAAAAGGGGTTAAAAAAGAGGCAAAAATATCAGAATAACACATATTTTATTGGGGTGAAAGCTATAAAAACATATGGAAAGGTATGTAAAAAATCAAATAGGAGAACTCAAAAAACTACTCAAAGACCTCAACTTGGCAATTGCCAAAATTAAAGAGATTGACTGCAAGGTCAAAGCAAGAGTTAGGTCTGCCCTCCTTGAAGGGGACAAAATTGAAAAGGTGTCCACCAAGGCACTCATGGCCAAGATTCCAGACACCCCCAAAACAACAATTGAACAGCTTTTAAATGTCCAGAAGCACATTGTGGAAGGCCTTCAATTCAAGTCCTTTGCCTTCTCTGCGCCATCTGTCTGGACAGATGACCCAGAAATGTATGCTCACTTAAAACCCCCAAAACATACCCAAAAAGATGACACTGAGCAGCCAGCACAACTGGTTACACCAAGAATAGCAAAGCCTGCTGAGGATGCGGGCAAGGAGGAGACTGTAGAAGGTAACCTAAAATTATAATTAATAAAAATTTCCAAATACTTACCTTTTTTTAGAAGTTGATGGTGAACTCTGCTGGGTCCCGGTCCCTTTTGTCCCCGCCACATTCTACACCAACTACGCCACTCATGTGGCCAAGCAGCTTTTCCTGTCCCCCCTGTCTTGCAGAAGCTTGAAGACAGTATCTACTGGTCTTTTCCAATGCCACAGGAGGCATTGGCTGGGCTTACACATGCCAAGGGGGCATCTGAGTGGGCAGTTACTGCCTACAAGGATGCCCAACTGGTCCGCCTGGACCCGGTATCACTCAGCAGAGTTTACTGTGTAAACTCCAATGAGCTTGTTTGGGATGTCCTGGTGACGCTCCCATTCAAGAATGTACCAGAGATGGGCCAGACTCATGCGGCTGCTTGCTTCTGCTTCCTGGTGTAGCACACCCTGTCTTACCTGCTTGAGAACTTTGGGCGCGCACTGAGCAAATTGGCTGTTGCAGACGCAACAGCTGTAAAGAAGACCAAAGTCCTCCTGGCAGACTTTGGGCTGGCCTGGAGTGCCAACAAGATGGGGGTCCTGGCAGCTATGGAGCTGACCTTTGCCAAGACAAAGCACAACAAGAAGATAAGCGCAGTTTATAATAAACTGTGCAAGTTTACAGAAGCCTTTGCTGGGCAAAGGCTTCACCTTGTTGTTTACCTGAGGTTTTATTCTTCTTTGGGATGGGCACGTTGGTTGAGGACCTGGACCAGATCCTTCTGGGGATTGACGAGGCCAGGCTCTCCCTGGATGAGAAGAAGGTCCCCCCGGGTACAACTCAGTAGATCACGTCATCCAGGACGCCTTGGTCCTGGCTGGCATCTTCAGGTTTGCAGCCCCACCAGAAAAACTGCTACTCCATTCCCACCTAACAATACTCCCTTTTACCAGCTGCCGTAAATATTTTAACCAGGGTGTATCCACCGTCCACAGTGTGGCAGTGGAGGTTGTGTGCCACCTTCATTGTGGGGTGGGTACATACTGCCAAACTCACTACAGGTGTTCTTAATAAATTCTCTTCTAATAAACATCTTTATACTCTACAATATTTTTATTATAATTAATTTTTCAAATAATATTTTATTGTCAAAACTGCAGGCTTGACCTGCCAGCAGGGCTCCAACCAAGCAGGTTTGTGACCCGCAATCCAATTACCCGGTCACTCAAAGCCAGACTAGGAAGTTGACTTGGATTACCGAATCCATCAACATGAACAGACGATGATCCTTCACGGTGGATACCTTGATTTGTTGCTTGACTAATTAGCAGGATCACACCACCCCCTTCTGCCATCCAACTGTGTGATCACCAATCATGTTCCTGCTATCCATTGATTCACAATAGCTATATAATCACTATCTCACAATAAAGATTATTATCTAGTTTCTAAATATTTATCCCCATGTAACTCTGCTAAAACAGCACAGTTACGACATTGGTAGCACAAGTAGGTTCTCCATCCTACCTTATCTTGAAAAATTCCACCTGTTGCCTGCACACGCTGCGGCTAACAAATCTTCAACAGAATTATGTCTGGCCTCCCACCCGGCTGGACGCCATATGCTCCTGGTACCAAGATACCCGATGGTTTGGTCCTCTACCAAAATACGGTGATTCTGCTACCTGCCTTCAACGCCCTGTCTGCCCAAGGGTTCTTTCAGGCGCCCTCCTTGGTGCCACAACCAGCGGACAAAAACATCATGCCCGCCTATGTTGCACAAAGACTTTGCAGCGCCGCCTTGGAGCCCTTTGCAGGGGCCAACAACAACAATGCTACCGCATGGATCCAGTCCGCCCAAAGCAAGCTGGCTCAGATGAAATGCCCACAGCAATTTTGGATTGTGGAGATTTCCATTTGTCTGACCCATGACACCTGCACCTGGTGTGACAAGTGGCACAAAGAGCACACTGACAAGAACTGGGACACCTTTAAACAGGACTTCTTGGCGAGATTTGTGCTTAAGGATACGGCACTTATGATCATACACCAAGTAAAGAATCTAACCCAGACAGGCACCATGAAGGAACTTACCCGCACCTACAAGAAACTCTGTCTCTGTGCCCCATCCAATATGGCCTTTGACACCCCAGCCACACACCTCATGTACTATGACGCTCTCAAGTTGCACTTAATGAGACATGTGAACCTGGACCAGGTCACCAACCTGCAAAGCCTGTACTGTGAAGCAGAAAAAGCGGAACAAACGTCCAACGCTCTACACAAGGCACAGACTGGGAAACAAGAAAGACCCAAGGACTCACATTCAAGCAGGCGCTCCTCTTGACCACCTCCTGGAGGCAATGGTAACAAAAATAACCACAAGCCCACGAACTTGAATGGAAATAGGAATGGGAATAACAGCCAATCAAACCGTACCCATTTCCGTGTCACCGCCACCCAAGGCAACCAAGATGAGGGAAAAGCCCAGGGAGAGCACTAAGCAAGCCAAGCTCTCCCCACGCAACTCCTGACTTGCCCAACAATGAATACCAACCCGAGGACGTGGACCAATGCCCAATGATCCAAGTACCCTCAGAAGACCTGGTACTATACACCATTGCCAGACATCCCAATAAATTGATGTCTTACCCTTTCTGCTTTCACAGTTACACAGGCTCAGCACTCTTGGACTTGGGCGCAGATCAAACCTTAGTCAACAGCAGCTTTGTGGATAAATTCAAGATGGCCACTAATCCTTTGCGGATTAAAAACGTGGTCATGGATGATGAACATCACATTGCTGTGACAAAAGAAACTGCTCCCTTCTCTGTCATGCTTGAGAACCTCCACTCCACTATCCAAGGTCCTGTCATTGACTTCCCTAAGTTTGACATTGTACTGGGACTAGACTGGTTACAGAGAAACAACCCTCACGTGGACTGGGCAACCTCAGTGCTGATCATCAAGCGTGAAGGTGTCAACCACCAAATATACCCAGACTCTGTAGACCAACTCCTACAAGACCACGTCTTTGTACACATCACGGAGACCTTGGACAAGAAGGAAAACCTAAAATCAATTGACTGGGACTCCTGCCAGTATGAAATCATACACTTCAAGGAGCACCAGGACACCTCCACACTGCAAGATTGCAACATTGTGGCCCGGCACCCAGAAATCTTCAAGGAGGCATTACCTGGGCTACCCCCTGAGAAACACATCTAACACTCTATCCAACTCAAGGGGACTTTACCCAAGGCACACCCCATTTACAGGCTGACCCCAAACAAGGACAACACCTTGCGCGCCTATCTCAAGGAGGCATTGGAAAAAGGACTTATCTGCCCCTTATAGTCTCCCTTTGGGGCTGCTGTATTCTTTGTGGCTAAAAAGGACGGTACCTTACGCCTGGTCACAGACTACCACGCCTTGAAAGAAGTCACCATTAAGAATTGTTACCCATTACCACTGATTGACAATCTCTTTGATGCCTTGGGAGGAGCCTCTGTCTTCTCCAAGATTGATCTAACTGCAGGTTACAACCAGATTTGCATCAAGGAGGAAGACATCCCCAAAACAGCCTTCTGCACTAAGTACGGTTCCTACAAATGTGTGGTACTCAACTTTAGCATGACAGATGCCCCGTCCACCTTTGTAACCTTCATGAACAAAGTATTTACGCCACACATAGGCAGACACACCCTTGTGTACCTGGACAATATCATTGTACTACAGCCCCTTGGTGGAACAGCATCACAAAGACCTGGAGGAAGTCTTTGCGACCCTGGCACAACACAAACTGTTGGCCAAGACCTCCAAATGCCAGTTCTTCCAAAAGCAACTACCCTTCTTGGGACACATAGTCTCAAAAGATGGCATCAAACCCAACAGTCAGAAGATACAAGCCATCTGCAAAATGCCACCTCCCAAAGACAAATCAGAACTCCACACCTTCTTGGGGATGGTGGCCTATGTACAACGCTTGATACCCAACTGTGGCGTCTTGACTGCCCCCTTGTCTGCCATAATAGGCGCCAAGTCCAAGTTTGTATGGACCCCCCAATGTGACCTCTGTTTTAGACGTCTCAAGGAAAAGCTCACAACAGCTCCCATCTTAAAATACCCCAAACAAGACAGAGAGTACCAGATGGAAACCAACACTTCAGATGCATCCATTGGGGGAGTACTACAAATCAAGAATAGTGATGGTGATTTCCTGCCCGTAGCCTACGAGTTGCGCAAATTGACAGATGGCAAGTGTCAATACCCAATCCACAACAAAGAACTGTTGGCCATTGTACACTGTCTAGTCAAATGGCGCTGTTACCTGGAACAGCAGGAAGAATTCACAGCACTAACCAATCATAAGTTGCTCATCTATTTCAAGACACAAGCAAACCTGTCACGTTGCCAAGCGCAATGGATGGAAATCTTAGAAAGGTTTAACATGCTCATCTAATATAAGCCTGGGGCCAAACTTGCCATGGCAGACGCCCTGTCCCGCCTGTATGTCTGCGCTTCTAGGGGAGAGAATGGGCTCAACCCAGACTGGCCTCTCCTAGTGCTCCGTACAAAAGACAAAGGGTTCCCTGCAGGCACAACCAATATCACCAAAGAAACAGTCATCAAGAATGAGCACCTCTTTGCTGATGTATATGGGACTCTTCACAGAAAAATGTCAGATGGTACAACCATTCCCTACATTCCCACACATCAATGAGTCAATACCATTCTTTGCTACCACAGAGATCTTGGACATACTAAGAGCCAAAATCTATACAAATTTCTAAAACATAAAGCCTGGTGGTCAACCCTATACCGCAATGTCCAGGAAGTGTTAGAACAGTGTGAGGTCTGCAAAAAGTTTGCCAAAAGCAAAACTCTGCCTAAGTCTGTACTCCCCATTCAAACCCAACTACTGTTCAAAGTATGGGTTCTTGACATTGTGGGCCCCATGCCAGGAAAGCACAACAACAAAAAATACATCATCACAGCCATTGTTTTTGCAACAAGGTGGCCAGTAGCCCAAGCGGTGAAAACGCACATTGGCAACAACATCCAATAATTCATTGGCAAGGAAATAATCAGCAGGTTTGGAAAGTCAGAACTCCTGATAACCAATGGGGGCAAAGAATTGACCTCCAAAAACACCAACATGTACCTCGCCAAAAATGGGGTCAAACACACCGTCACAACACCATACCACCCACAGGCCAATGGACGCGTAGAGCGGTTTAATGGTAGCCTCGTGCAAGCCCTAGCCAAACTCACTGCCAGGAGACCTGAAGACTGGTATAACCAGCTAACAGCTGCATTACTTGTGTGCCAAACTCAAGTGAACAGATCTACCAGGAAAATCCTGTTTTGAACTGGCATACAGCACACAGCCAACTATCATTCAAGCATTGACAGGACCCAAACTGGAAATTCCAAGTCAAGTCCCCCCTTGCTCAGATCTTCAAGTAATAGAGGCCAACAGCAAACAAGCAGCCAATGAAAAGAAACACTTAAAAAAGACCTTCATCCCCATCCGTCAAAGACATGAGGTTGGGGACAAAGTTTGGGTTATGAATGTCAACAAAAGCAAACTACAACCCAAAAAAGTAGGACCAGCAATCATTCTAAAGGTAAATGACAATAACACTTACCTCATGCAAGGGCTTGGGAAACACAAGCAAGACAAGACCTTATACCACAACCGCCTACAACCCTGCAAAGCAAGACAGAAATAATGAGAAACCACCCTGCCTGCCACCAAACAACAACTGGTTCAGTATGGTGCCCGGGCTCCTGACAACCTCCCTGACAACCTGCCTCCAGAGGAGGCCAACCTTCAGCCGGGGGGGGGTGTCAAAACTTCAGGCTCAACCCGCCAGCAAGGTTTCAACCAAGAGGGTTTGTGACCTGCAATTCAATTATCCAGTCACTCAAAGCCAGACTAGGAAGTCAACTTGGATTACCAAATCCATCAACATGAACAGACAATGATCCTTCACGGTGAATACCTCAATTTGGCGCTTGACTCATTAGCAGGATCACGCCACTCCCTTCTGCCATCCAACTGTGTGATCACCAATCATGTTCCTGCTATCCATTGATTCACAATAGCTATATAATCACTATCTCACAATAAAGATTATTATCTATCTTCTAAATATTTTTCCCCGTGTAACTCTGCTAAAACAGCACAGTTACAACATTATCAAACAAGATTTGCAAAATATATTGCGGAAATGGGCTTCAGAAAAGTATAAAATTATATGTTAATAAAATAAATTCTAACTTGTACATTTTACGTTTATTTTTTTAAAATTAATTTTTACATTTATTTTACCAAAATGATATAAATATTTTTGTGTAATCCAATACTGAGCGTATGGGATTACCTCAGATGGCATAATAAAATAATATACAATAAAATAAATAAAATACTTACATCTATTGATGGATCTTCTGAATGTGATTGCGGGCGTAGAAACATCTTAATATAAAATGATAATTAATAAATATTGAATAATAAAATAAAGAATATAAAAAATTGGACACACTAAGCCTTTAATTGATTGGCTGTTTGGCTAGGCACATGGGGATGAACAAATCAGCGTGGCCATAAAATTTGGCCACGGTCTCAGCTGGGAGGGTATGGATCCCAGTCTGCAGAAAATCATTCAGGTCTTCAGTCCCAGTTAGGGTTCCTTGCTTGACAACTCGCTTGAGCCACCCAAAGACTTCTTCAATGGGATTTAGGAAGGGCAAATAGGCAGGGAGGAAGAGAAGGCGCATATTTGCTGTGGCCAATTGCTGGGGGCCCACTGCAATGCTTGTGTCAATTGATGGAAATTCTTCAAGAATATCAGTCATCTTGTGGAGACCAACATTGTCCAACACAATTATGTTGGTGAAGCCCAGGCTTGTGCGCCTCAGGTGCTCCTGGACCAATTGGAGAAATGACAGGAAAGTCCGGCTATTGTGGGAGCCTAGTATCATTTGGTAGAGCTCAACCCCCTTTGGACCAAGGAGAGCCACCATTGAATAGGCTGTGGCGCGGACTGCAGCACGCCAAGCCACCCCGTCATTGGAGCCTCTGGGGACATACCCATACACATTGCGCATTGACAAGGCAAATGCTGATTTGTTGATATAATAGAATTTCACTGTCCCCTTGGCTTTGAGGGCAGTGTATGCCTCAGCGTAATTTTTCCAGGTCTCAATATTGGCTGGACTGTTCCAATTGTATGGGGATATCCCAAGTTTTTTCCAGGAAAATTGCATTCCCTTGACCAGATGGTAGTAAAAGGAAATTGAGGCCTTGATCCAAAAAGCAGACTTGACCATAGCCTGTATATTTGCCAGTTCAAGATGGCAGTCCCAGGTGATCCACTGGTGTATTACCCATTTGTGCTCCTTGGTGAGCATGGTTGACACGCGCAAGGATTTCTCCGCAGTAAGGACACGACCAGTATTGATGAATTTATGGAAGGTCTTGCTGGCGTACTTGGAATCCAATCCAACAATGGCCGCCTTGTAGTCACCCAATTCCTGCATTAGCTTAAGCAGGATGATGCGTTTAATGTTGGGGATGCGCTTCTGGGCGGGCTTTGTGGGTTCAGACAAGCCAGGATCCTGATTGATGACAGGCTTGCAAGGCATGGGCACCTTGTTGTAGAAGGCTGCAAACTTTTTGAGCACTAGCTGTCCCTCATTGGTTTGGTATAACTGGGGCTCCTTGTCATCCTCCTGATTGCCATCACTGACGTAGGGCTCATAGCTAGTATCAAGTACAGGCTTCACCTTCTCCAGCATGGCTGACAGGACCAACTCTTGCTGTACACAACATCAAACACATATAAAGTAAGTTCTACCTCCTTGTTTCTAACCATTTTGGTAGTGGTGACCTTGGTTGGCTTCTGGGTCAGCTTTGGGACCCAAGGGTTTATGCTCCACACCCTAGCAGCTTGTGCTCCTTGAACCGGCTGTGTCAGTGCAGTGTCACTATGGAACTCTCCTCTCCTGCCTCCCTCCTGAATAGGCACTTGTGTTGTACTAAGTCTATTCTTTGACCCGCGGGGGCAACCACGACCACAGCACACAACAGGTGTAATGGTAGTCTGTTGTTGTGTTCCTTCCATTTTTTAGAATTTAATAAAATATTAAATAAAACTTAATTAAGTTACTCTCTAATTTTAATTTTTGCTTTTATCTGTTTATGGATATTCAATTATTATTTTTTCCCACCCAATATCCCAATTATAGATTTTTTATTTCTTAGTTAGTTGTTTTTGGTTTTACAACGCCCATTTTAGAATACTCAAAAAAAATCCACTCATTTTCCCAGATTTTACTGCCAAATTCAAACACCTAACACAATATTTTAAATTTTATGTTTCAGATCTTGTGTCTTATTTTAGATACCTTGGTATCATTCATGATTATAATACATTGCACACATTCTGTGAGTGATTTTGTTTACATAGTGAGTTACTATTGTGTTTTGTTTTTGGATTGAGTTTTGACACACCACGCTTGGGTGTATTTTGTCACTGATTCACATAGTAGGCATATGTACACCAAAAGTCAACTCACACCATTTTTTTTGTGAATCAATGTATTTCAGATTATATTTTGAATGGTTTTGCTTTGAATATGAGCTTTTTGTTGCTGTGTTGACCCATTTTGCCCATTAACGCCAATAAACCCTGTTAACAGAGTATATATTTTAACCTGAGAGTTGGATTTTAAATCTGAAGAATTTTTGCTTGTTGCCATAGCTTTTAAAACTAAGTTAAAACTGTCCAACTCATATTTATTGTCAGGGCCCATAAATACCCTGACAGAGAACTCAATAACATTGACACAAAGTAATGTGAAGTTGAAATCACACAATTGCCCAATTGGGCCTGAGAATAAGGTTTTATTAACTCACACCACAATTCTCTAAATGCCAAAATTTATGCCATGAGAACGCTCACACCTGGAGACACCCTCAGAAGCAACCTTTACTTCTAGGAATGCTTTCTATTAGCCAAACCCCTCAGAATTTGGGGATTTTGGCCCCCAAAAGATCCCTAGAAGACCACAAGGTTTGGCTCATGCGCCAGGACGTGAAATTAGTGAATTGCCACCCCTGGATAGACAATCAGAAGATTATCATGCCAGGGAAGAAATGGTGTTGTGAATGCTGCTATTAACACTGTTTTGATTTCGCCTTCAGTGGGCCATTTTGAGGACAAATATCTTGCTTTTTCTTTTGCCCCTCAAAATGAATCTGTTTCCAAAATATGGAATTTAATTGTTTGGTTTCCTGATTCTGTGCAACTCACTTGCCTCACTCATGCTTGTAGCAAGTGATCCTACCGTCCCAGTAGTGTTTTGTGGTATTGCTAAACACTATATATTTCCATTCTTTATACCTAATAAAATTTAAGTTCTATTCATATTTCTGTCTTTGTGTTTCCAAGTACTTTGGCGCCTCTCTCTAGCCACAACTAGTAGAGATTAATCATTCAGGCTGCAAGGTAATCACATAGCCTTCCCTGCCATTCTAACCAAGACTTAGTATGAATCCAATCCTAAGATTAGGATTCTCTGTTGTGTGTCTGTGCTGCACCTCAGGACACAAAAAAACGGTGCTCACTACAGGGGCTGTAAGCCCCTTGGTTATCCCTTTTACCACCACGTTTTCAAGTCCATTGCCTCCTTCTATATAAGAGCTGTCTTCACCTGAAATCACCAGTCCTCCTATAGAGGAAGACATCTCAGACCTGCCTATTTTCTCCACTGTATTGAACCTCAGAAATGGTCCCTGTCTAGTAGCATATCCCCTGGGTACCCCTGACCTAGAGCAAGTCATGGTAGTAGCCATTAGGATAGCCTGTGAAGGGGTCATCCCTTGCCTCCAATTACAGTTCAGTCGAGCAGAATACTACAAATTGATTGTGGCTCTGTAATTTCCACAGCATCTCCTTGCTGTGGCTGGCTCTGCTTAAAACCTATTGTCTTTCTTTGTATAACCCGCCTTAGCCCATCATCAAATGGTATTAGGGCTTCATGTTCAGGAAATTTTGTCTCTTCAAGCCGCTGTCACAAATCACTGGGATCAGTTTGCGGCTTACCAGCAGTGGATCCACTCCCTGTTTTCCTTGGCATCAGACAAATCAGCGCAACTCTGTCACCTCCCAGGCCCGCTTGATCAACTCCATTGAGTGAATGCGCCAGTCCATTCCCAAATACATGAGGGAGTGTCTACATGAGTTTCACCAGTTAGAACAGCCCTGGCAAACCCAAGTAGATTCCACCCTGAACACATATCTCACCAATTTCAAATGACTTGTGCAGCAGCTTAATGCATTCAGTGCTTACTCCTTTGATCAACTACAACAAGTAGCAGACCTTGCTGCTAAAGGCTTTTGCAAGCTTGGTGAAGAATTTGAGCAAGAAAGGGCTACTACAGTTGTCGCCATTACCAAAATTCAGGCTCAAATAAATGAGTTGTCTGCACCCAAGCCAGATGTTCCTCCTTCTCCCCCATCTGATGACCTGATGGATAGAGAACAGAAGCTATGGAATGCTATTTGAGAGCTATGTGCGCCTACCTGTAGCCAAGGATGCCCAGTCGATCTTCCACAGCCAACCCTCAGGTGCTTGCTTTGATGACTCAAGTTGCTGAGCTACAGCAAGAAGTTGCCACTCTACGCAAGATTGTGGCAACTGCCGCTAGCCCAGTTGAGGTCATCAAAAGAGATGGCTGCTGCCCTAGACTGGCCTGCCTGGGAACCCCCAAATCCAATGTGCTAGAGAGTTGATTGCTCTAGCCAATGAAGTGGACCACTTGAAACAAGATAACTCTGAACTTGATAAAGACATGCAAAAAATGAGTGAATTAATTGATTCTGTGAGCAACAGATTTGCCCCTTGCCTTTTGGTGGGTCTGTCTCTTATATCCTGGATGGCTGGACTGTCCTTGGTAGTAACTGCACAGGGTCAGCGCCTGGATGTTACTGAGCGGCAGACCACCCTAGCTAATAATACAGGCACCCACACTGCTGAAACCTTGACTATCCTTGAGGAAAGTGTTTGCTAGCTGTGGGCCAGACAGCCCCCACCAAATCCAAAGCAGAATCCTCCCCACACATAAATGTACTTGATAGCTACAATAGTGGCCCAATTCTAGAAGCACACTTCAAGCCTACCTTTAAGCAAGTCTTTGACCCCAAAACCTCAACCATTGCATCTTTCCTAACTATCTACAAAACTGACATGAGAAGGGCATCTGATGAGGTTAAAAAGGAACTTATTCTAAACTGCTTTCACCCTAACTGTCAGGAGGTGATAGTGCCAGAGCTTTCCACAATTGAGACTTGAGAAGAGATGAAACAGCTTTTGATTGATGATTTTGGTGGCAACCTTAGTTTAGAAGTGAAGAAAGACGCTTTTATGCACATTGTCTTCAAACCCAAAGAGATATTGGCTGAATTTGCAGATAGATTCTACATGGAAGAACAGCAACTGATAATGAGCAGACAATTGACAGCGCACAAAGCTTACAAGGCTTGTTCTCAAGCCCTCAAGGTTAATCAGCTTCTGTGTCTCCACTTTAAGGCTCATAAGGACATGCTTTCCTCTATGAAGAGCATAAAGGCACTATTGCAGGATATGCACCTTACCCATTCTGGAGCAGTTGTGTGGGAGAATTGTGCCGCCTCTAACTCTGGTTTGTCTTCCTGTGGCTCTCAAATCCTCACCATGAACTCACAGAATCCTCCTAGACGCCAGGGCTGCCATAAATGTGGCCAGATAGGTCACCACTCTTGAGTCTGCACCAACCCACAGGTTGAAGGAGCTGATATGAAAGAGCAGTCAACCTAGAGGCAGAGACACTCTCAGTTGACAATTCTTCCCAGTCTCTTTCAATCCCTCCCTCTATATCTGACTCTGAGCCTGCTGATAATGAGGCTCCTCATATCCTCCTATTGTTCCACAATATCTCTGACAACTCCAACCTGGATGACTCTGATACAGACAACACCAATTCATATGGGTACTTTGTTCTGGCTGTTCCCAAAACCATTACAGGCCCCTATAAGTTACGCTCAGGAAAGACTACAACTACCGCTAATCCTTTGCCTGAAGCCAAAGAAGTTGTCTCTTGCCCTTACCTCACTCAATCTAAGAGGTCCCTGTGCTAGTGAAGCTGTCAGAAGAAGCTACCAAGGTTGCTGATGCTGTCTTCAAGAATGTTTCTGTCTTGCTTCTTCTTCAAACTGTCTATAAGGAGTTTCCAGGCTTAAGATGCATGATCAAAAAGCGGGACAAAGAACTGGCAGAAGCCCAAGATATCTTGGCTGTCATCCCACCCTTTGGTTGTACTACTACTTGTGTAGAGATATCCATCCAAAAGGTGAAGTTCAAGGCCGTCTTGGACAAGGAATCTCCTGTTAATGTTGTCTCCTCAAAGCTTGTCAATAAGCTTAAAGTTTTCCCTGACCTTAATTATCACCAGTCATAGTACAGCTGGGTTGTCCATGACTTGTGCTATAGGGGCATAATCTGCTCTCCCTATGAGGTTTGACAAGCTACTCTTAGCCACGCCTGCTGTGGTCTTGGAGAATGAGAGTTACAATCTTCTAGTTGGTACCCAATTCCTTAGGGAGTACAATAGAATCATCAACTTGAAAGACAGCTATCTCTCTATTTTAGGGTATGGAGTCCCTTTAATATTTGAGAAGCCTGTTAAAGTTCCTGGAAAGCTCCTCAAGACATGTACCCTAGAGTACCCTACTGGCATCTTCACCCTGAAGTACTTTGCCCACTCATCCAACATAAAGTGTCCTCCCATGGCTTTCCCTGCGTAGGAAGGTATTTCACTCCTTGCCACTTCTGCAGTGACCATTCCTCCTGGCTCTCAAATGTTGCAACTGAACCAATGAGGGTTCAGTATTTGGAATTTGGGGGAAGACAACAGTCCAATATAAAGGACAGAATAATAAGAATAAGGTCTTGTTTATTGTAGAATATTGTGATTAATATACTATATGGGGAAAGCCACAAGGCCACAAGGGGGTGGCATAGTGGGAAGTTCCATGTAAGGTT